>CAUYPO010042199.1:0-54223 GCA_963574435.1 Cheirogaleus major | reverse complement strand
ATTAATTTCTTTCTATTTTTTAGTAGAGACGGGGTCTCGCTCTTGCTGAGGCTGGTTTTGAACTCCTGACCTCGAGCGATCCGCCCGCCTCGGCCTCCCAGAGTGCTAGGATTACAGGCGTGAGCCACCGCGCCCGGCCTGGTTATGTTCCTTTTAAATATTGATATATGTTTTGAAATTTCCCATAGACATATTTGAATTTACCATTCTTACCAGTTATATAAAAGTGCCAGTTTATTCACATCCTTATCAACTACTAACTGTTCCTGTAGTTTTAATTATCATACTCTTTATTTAACTGTTCCTTATTACTGGGCATTTATCTCCTTTCTAGTTTTTCCTTATCATAAATAATGTTTAAATGAATATCTTTGCATGTTTCCAGTGTTCTTAATTCATACCACCAAATCATTGCATGAAATGGCTATTCATTGATTAGGAAATAAAAATTTAGTTTAGAAATTTGCATTTGGGATTTAGCTTATTATCTATCATCTACGAAACTTTTGAATTTTATTATTAGAGTGATTTTAAAATAAAAATCTGTGGTCTTTTTTTATATCCTTATAGACTACTTTTGTTTATTTTTTTGGAGACTAGGTCTTGCTCTGTTACCTTGGTTGGAGTGCAGTGGCATGATCCTGGGCTTAGGCAATCTTCCTCCTTCAGCTTCCTGAGGAGCAAGGATTATAGATGTACATCACCATGCCTGGCTAATTTTTTCAGTTCTTTAGAAACAGGGTCTCACTGTGTTCCTCAGGCTGGTATTGGAAGTCCTGACCTTAGCTGTTCCTCCTGCCTTGGCCTCCCAAAGTGCTAGGATTATAGGTGTGAGCCACCATGCCAGCCACTTTTCCATTTTTTAAATTTATTATGCCAAAGTAACCATTACTAAAGATATACAGGCATACCTCAGGTATTAGTGGTTTGGTTCCGGACCACTGCAGTAAAGTTCATATCTTAGTGAAGCAAGTCAGGCTGTGCATAGTGAGTGACTCACACCTGTAATCTCAGCACTTTGGGAGGAGGATGGAGGATTGCTTGAGTTCAAGACCAACTTGGGCAACATACTGAGACCCTGTCTCTCTTTTGTAAAAAGAAGAGAAAAAAAGTCAAATGAATATTTAGATTTCCTAGTGCATATAAAAATTGTGTTTACACTGCACGGTAGCCTGTTAAGTGTGCAATAGCTTATGTCTAAAAAGACAATGTGTATACCTTAATTAAAAATTACTTTATTGTTAAAAAATACTAACAGTTATCTGAGTCTTAAGTCATAATCCTTTTGCTAGTTGAGGGTCTTGGTTAATGTTGATGGTAATGTTGATGGTTGCTGACTGATAAGGTTAGGGTGCATAGCAGTTTTTTAAAATAAGGCAACAATGAATTTTGTTGCATCGATTGACTCTTCCTTTCAGGAAAGATTTCTCTGTAGCATGTCATACTGTTTGATAGCATTTTTCTCACAGGAGATCTTCTTTCAGGATTAGGAGTCAATCTTAAACTTTGCTGCTGCTTTATCAACTAAGTTTATGTGTTATTCTAAATTCTTTGTTGTCATTTCAGTGATGTTCACAGCATCTTCACCAGGAGTAGATTCCATTTCAAGAAACCATTTTCATCCTAGACAACATAGCGAGAGACACTTTCACTACAAAAAATAAAAAAAAATTGTGGGGCATGGTAGCCTGCACCTGTACTCCCGGATACTTGGGAGGCTGAGGCAGGAGGATTGCTTGAGCTCAGGAGGTTGAGATTACAGCTGTTACAGTGATATATGATTGAGCCACTGCCTTCCAGCCAGCCTGGGCAACAAAGCAAGAGTTTGTCTTTTTTTAACAAAAGAAAAACCAAACCAAAAAAACCATTTTCATTTTTCATCTATAAGAAGCAGCTCTTCATCTGTTCAAGTTTGATCAAGAGATTGCAGCAATTTGGTCACATTTTCAGCCTCCATTTCTAATTCTAGTTCTCTATTTTCACCATATCTGTAGTTACTTCTTCCACTGAACATCTTGAACTTCTCAAAGTCAAAGTCATCCATGAAGGTGGGAACCCACCTCTTCGACACACTTGTTGGTATTTTGACCTCCTCCCATGAGTCACCAGTGTTCTCAATGACATTTAGAATGATGAGTCCTTTCCAGAAGGTTTTCAATTGACTTTGTCTAGATCCATTCAAGGAATCACTATCCTACAAAATGTATTTCTTAAACCATAAGAGTGAAAGTCAAAATTAGTCTTTGATTCATGGGCTGCAAAACAGATGTTATGTTAGCAGGGATAGAAACATTAATCTCCTTGTACATGTCCCATCAGAGCTCTTGGGTGACCAAGTATATTGTCCATGAGCAGAGATATTTTGAAAGGAGTCTTTTTTTCTGAGCAGTGGGTCTCAACAGTGAGCTTAAAATATTCAGTAAACCATGCTGTAAATGATGTGCTATCATCCAGGCCTTTTTGTTCCATTTATAGAGCACAGGCAGAGAAGATCTAGTATAATTCTTTAGGGCACTAGGATTTTTAGAATGGTGAATAAGCATTCGCTTCAACTGAAAGTCCCAGCTGCATTAGCCCCTAATAAGAGAGTCAGCCTATCCTTTGAAGCTTTGAAGCCAGGCATTTACTTCTGTTCTCTAGCTATGAAAGTCATAATTGGCATCTTCTTCCAGTATCAATATAAGGCTGTTTTGTCTACACTGAAAATCGGTTATTAAGTGTAGTCACTTTCATCAATGATCTTAGCTAGATCTTCTGGGAAACTTGGATGTAGCTTCTTTCTACATCAGCACTTGCTGATTCACCTTGCACTTTCATGTTATAGAGATAGCGTCTTTCCTTCAGCCTCATGAACCCAACCTCTGCTTGTCTCAGACTTTTCTTCTGTAGCTTCCTCACCTCTTTCAGTCTTTATAGAATTAAAGAGAGTTAGAGCTTTGCTGTGGGTTTGGCTTTTGTTGTAAGGGAATGTTGTAGCTGGTTTGATCTTCAGTCCAGACCACTCAAAACATTTTCCATATCAGCAATAAGGCTGTTTAGCTTTCTTATCATTCATGTCTTCACTGGATTAGCACTTTTAATTGCCTTTGCATTCACGATTTGGCTGTTTGGCAGTCAAGAGGCCTAACTTTTCAGTCTATCTCGGCTTTTAACACGCCTTCCTCAGTAAGCTTGATCATTTTCTAGCTTTGATTTAAAGTGGAAAACATGGGACTGTTTCACTAAAACCCTTAAAAGCCCTTGTAATGTTTTAATTGCTCCAATTTCAATAGTGTTGGTTCTTACAGAATAGGGACACCTGAAGAGAGGGAGAGAGATTGGGGAACACCCCAGTTGAGCAGTCAGAACACACAGCAATTAAGGTTGCTGTCTTATACAGGCACAATTCGTGTTATCTCCAAACAAATGATAACATCAAAGATCGCTGATCTCAGATATAATAATAATGAAAAAGTTTGAAATATTGCAAGAATTACCAAATGTGACACAGAGACACAAAGAAGTGAGCAAATGCTGTTGGAAAAATGGCACAAAAAGTTCCTGAACACGGTGTCACAGACCTTCAATTGAAATAGAACACAGTATCTGTAAAGCACAACATAGGAAAGCACAATAAAATGAGATATGCCTGTATAAACTTGAAAGTAGACACAAAATATTAAAGTTATGCCAGGTGTTCTCATGATTCTGTTCTTGTATCATATGAGCACACACCCATTGGCTGAAGGAGTCAAGGACTAGTGAATAAAAATATACCCATAGTTAATTAATTTTCTTTATTGGGCCCAATTTTTCCAGAGCAAAATGGCTGTATCACAGAATTCTAAATTAAAGTTCTGATGTGCAGTAGTAGTCATTTCTTTGGTGCTTTTTTTGTAGCAAAGTGCAAAGGTAAAAGGAATGATTCTGAAAATGTTTTGAGATTTTCACACGCAAATTGGTGGATACTTAATGTAATTACTTGACACTTCATTTTAGTATATGAAAAAATTGAGGATTCCTTGATTAGAAATCAATGATGGTCATCCCTTGCTACCTATGAATGTAAATGATTTGGAGCAGACATCTTTTCTAGACATCTACCCTTGTTTATGACAATAATTTGTATACTTCATTTTGATTTGTGTCTACTCCATTTTAAAATTAAGCTCTCTTTACTGTCTCTAACAATGTAACAAAAACTGTAAATAAAATGAAAATACTTAGTATTTTAGAAAAATTGTACTGGAAATTTTATTACTAAGGCATGGTTTAGCTCAGGTCTTATTTTTCTGTTTTAAAACATAAAAAGGTTTATTGTGTTTTGGAGAGGTTTTTTTTTGTTTAAACTTTTAACTAGTTTTTGACATTTGAATGAGTCCTTATATTCTTTATTTTTATTCTGATAGTCTAGGTCAGTGAACATCTTCTGTAAAGGACTATAAGTAAATATTTTAGGCTTTGCTGATCACATGCAATCTGTGTTACATCTTCATTTGTTAGAATTCTCTAAAAATGTATAAAGCTTTTCTTTCTACAGCTTGGGGGCTGTACAAAAACAGGTTGCTAGCCAGATTTGACCAATAGACTGCTATTTGTTGACACCTAATCTGGATTAAAAATTTTAATACAATAATGACGTCAGAATTTGGGGGATATATATGATACATATTCAACCAAAATTAAATGGAAAAGGAAATTGGCCCACATGACTGGTAAAGCCAAGAGATTGGTGAGCTTCAGGCTTGGCTAGATCCAAGAGATTAATGAAGATGGCCTTGGCAATCCCACATCTTGAGACTTATGACTCCCCACCCCCAGATTATAAACAAAGGGATATTATCCAGTCATGTCTGTATCAGCCTCTCAGGAAATCCCTGATTTTGGGGGGGTGCTTGATTGAACCAGTATGTTGGAGGGCAGGGGTGATGGTGGAGGTAGAATGGTGATTGGCCTGCTAACGTAGTAGGAGTATACAGTGAATGACGGTTTCATTAGTACCACATGGAGAAGGGGTAGGAGATACAGCTACCACAGACTTTTTAAAAAATAAATAAAGCAGGGTGCTTAAAAAAAGAGTTGCTGGACATTAGAAATAGGTGTGTCTACTAGATCGTCTTTTAATGTCACTTCGAAATGAATATATAAATTAGAAGATAAAAAGTCATATATTTGAATTATTCACAGAATAAAGATCTTAGATCAACCTCTGTAATCCCTTCCATTCCTGCCTGATTATCAAATAGTCTTATCATATTGACACTGATGCTTGCCTTGACTTCTTATATAACAGAAGGAATCTTTAAGGAATTGGCACACTTAATTATGGCATTGCTACAATACGTATTATGGTGAAGGAAGCCATATTTCCATTGTAGTCCATGTAATAGGTCTGATACGTTTATATATGCCATATAAAAGATTAGCATGTATAATAACATAGATTATGTAGGAAATCGAAGGAAAAAACATGACAGTGAATATGCATCGTGTCCAGTTGTCTATTGCTACTTTTTAAATAACTTAACAAAATTAAAGATAAAAACCTTTCCTGTATTGGTAGTGATCTACCTTTGGTGACTTGTTTATATAAGTAGGCAGACGTGTTAATAGAGCTCATTTTTCTTGCAGAATGACTAAATTGGCATCATTTCATAGTAGTCTTAATGAGAAATACATTTTCAAATTCATAAAATTTAAGTAGGTAAGAAACATAAATCATAAGTAGAAAGCACCCAAAAGCACCTTAACTATTTTTACATAAATAAGGGTTCAGTAAGTAAAATATCTGAAACTATTGTCACCCCTCTTCTGTTGATTCATTTAAAATGTTGTGGGTTTTGTTGTTTTGTTTTGTCTTGTTTTTTCGAGACAGAGTCTCACTCTTGCCCTGAGTGTAGTGCCGTGGTGTCAGCCTAGCTCACAGCAACCTCCAACTTCTGGGCTCAAGCGATCCTCCTGCCTCAGCCTCCCAAGTAGTTGAGAGTACAGGCACATGCCACGACACCCAGCTAATTATTCTGTTTTTAGTAGAGATGGGGTCTCACTCTTGCTCATAAAATGTTATATTTTAAAAATCCAAGCTTACAAGATATATAAAGGCCTTAATTATTTCACATTTCAAAAGCTGTGCTTGCAAAAAAACCCATTTTTTTTTTCTTTTTAGAAGGTGAAACCCTGGACTTTGAATAAATCAGGTTCTTGTGAGGAGAGTGAGTGTGAGTGCTTGTGTGTATGTTTAAGACACACTTGTATTGTAGAACAAATCAATCAGAATTTTTTAAGAGGACAGTACTAACTGCCTGTTTCATCTTTATCCAAAGGATTAAAGATTATACCATAATAGGTCAAGAGCTTTGGGAAAAGTAGTATGTTTACATTTATATCTAACTTCATTACACAAAGTCTTTGTGGATAAGAATATTTTAATCTGACAATTGACTTTTTTGGTTTTTTCTCAAAGCGACATCATAAAAATAAATTATAAATACAGTTTAGCTGCATTACAGAGCCCGGGAAAGAGGAGGGGGTGTGTGTGCATGCGCACGTGTGTGTGTATACCCTTGTATGTGTGTTTTAATTGGTTTTCAGTAAGTTATAGGTTTACACCTACTATGTATCCTCTTCTATTGAAATACTCCTTGCTTGACCAGTAGAATGCTAGAAAACTCAATTCTACAAAATACTGTATTTGTTCATGAAAATTTTCATTTAGAACCAATAAGGCAAAATTTTAGCACCTTGCCGGAAGTATATTGAAGACTTACTAGTATCTTTTCTGCTTCCAGATAAGCTTAGGAATAGTGTAAGTGGCTAGCTTATCCACCCTTTAAGCAAGGCAGTTAATGTTTTTCTGTCTGAAAAATAGGAATTATCATAACTTTATATCTGAAAGTGCTTTTGAAAAATTCAAATCGTCAAAAATTGTGAGGATAGTATGTTCTAGCATAGTCAGTTTGCTAAATGGCCAAAAGAAAGTTAAAGCTATCTTTATCTTCCAAAACATGATCTACCAAGCTGCTTCACTTGAACTTTTCTTTGTCCAAGAATGTCTGCCATTTCTGGTCCGAAAATATTTTAGACTTTGAAATAATTAATCATCAAATGAATTCATACAGTCCTTCCAAAGTTTGACTTGGGTTATTTAAAAATGCCGAGACATTACCAATTACCAATTTTCACCACATGTGAAGTGTTCCCCAGTTCCAGTTTTTGGAGCAGAAATGTATATAAAAGCTAGTTTTGTCTCCCATCCTAGGTTCAAGTTATGTTGTAAATAGTGATAACCTTTTTCCAGTAGAGAGTGCTATCCATCACAGCACTTTTACATGAAATTCTTTCTGATCACATGATGTTTGATTTTTCCTAGTTTGTCATTCAAGATGGAGTTATGACAATTCTCCAAATAGTCATTTTTACATTATGGTATGATTGCAACATCAGTTATAAGTATTTTTCTATCCACTCTGTTGTTTTGGTTGTTCCCTTTTCTACTTCTCTGCAACTTACTATGGTCCTCTTAAAGTTAAACACCAAATATAGGTAAGCAGATTGTGGCACATCCACGCACAAGAATACCACTCAGCAATAAAAAGGAATGGAGTACTAATATGTGTAACAAAATGAATTTATCTCCAAAACACTATATGATTCTATTTATATGAAATTCTAAAATAGGCAAAAATGCAACAGAAAGTAGATCAGTGGTTCAGGGCCTTAAGTGAGGGAGAGGGGATTAACTGCAAGGGACATGGAGGACCTTTTTTTGAGTGATAGGAATGTTCTGTGTCTTGATTGTTATTCTGGTTACATGTGTGAATATATAAATATATATATATATATTCTTTTTTTTTTTGATACACAGTCTCACTCTGCCTGGGCTAGAGTGCCATGGCGTCAGCCTAGCTCGCAGCAACCTCAAACTCCTGGGCTCAAGCAATCCTTCTGCCTCAGCCTCCCGAGTAGCTGGGACTACAGGCAGGCGCCACCATGCTCGGCTAATTTTTTCTATATATTTTTAGTTGGCCAATTAATTTCTTTCTATTTATAGTAGAGACGGAGTCTCACTCTTGCTCAGGATGGTCTTCCCGCCTGGGCCTCCCAGAGTGCTAGGATTACAGGCGTGAGCCAGGGTGCCTGGCCCCAAAGTTTCTTGAATAACTGGATTTTCACTCAGCAGCTTTCCTTAGGTATGCTATAAAGACCATCTCAAGTTGAGTGAAGTTTTAAATTAAGAATATAAATGATTAAGATGTCTTGAATCCTTTTTACCACTTCTCTTCCAGACTCTTTACTGGTGCTTTTAACAAAATCAAAGGAGTAAAGAATTTAACTTTCCCTGTTAAAGCAATGAAATAGCCAAAAATTAAAACTTCCTGGAAAAAAGAGCCAGTGACCAGGACCAATTGTGTAATTAATTATTCTCTGAAGAAGTTAAGACAGTGCTGTAGTTCTTATGGAAATAAAATTGTTGACTTTGGAGACCTTTCACTATTGGAGGTCCTTGTTTAGATAGAGTTCATTGCTTAGTATGTCATCATGTATGATAACATTATCGTGGTTGGGGGAGGGAAGATGGATGCTCTCATGGCTTTCTCATTTATAAAATAATAAACTTAATTCCTATATCTTCTGACAGTCTGTTTACCCTGCCAAAGGCATTAGTTTGCTTTAAGAATAACATGTAAAGTGTGCTTGATTGATGTTCCCCCCTAATTACAAGGTATTCTATAAATCGGGCAGTCCAATAACCTTCAGTTCCAGTGTATGTTCCTTGCTGGTAAGTGGTATAACCCATTTTGTTCTCTCATAAGTTTATTGACAAACCTGATACACTAACTGAAATGGGACAATGTGAGTGTAATAAATTTAGTAAATTTAATGAAATTTAGTAAATTCTTGAAATATATAGAATATACAAAAAATCTCTTGGCTTTAGTTAGTGGAGAAGGGTAGTGGAGGAGAACACATAAAATTTGAAAGAAGATGATTTGGGAGAGGTGGGACTGTCACGCATGGTATAGGATAGCTTGATCAAGGTTAGACCACAGTCAGAAGACTAGTCCTGAAATGGAGTGCCAAATGCCATTTGCTTTTCCGTTACGAATAGGCTGAGTGAAGTCAAGCTATGAAAGTAAGCCTGTCATATGGGTAGAGAGGCCATGAAAAGATTCTGTGGTCTTTTGAATAAGATGATGATCTGAATTCTGTAATTTTTAATTCATGATAACTTCTCTTTAGAAAATTTTCCTTTTACATTTCCCACATATAGGTTTAAGAAAATCTACCAAGAAACGCAGTGAGTCCCCACCTGCTGAGCTCCCCAGTTTGAGGCGGAGCACACGCCAAAAGACCACGGGCTCCTGTGCTAGTACCAGGTAATAATTTGAGTTTTTTCACCCTGTAGTGAGTTCATTTATCTTCTGTTGTTTAGATATTTTCAACTTTCAATCCTTAACTCTGTAAGTTTTTTTTTTTTAATTAGTGAAGTAAAATAATTTTTTACTGGACTCTTGAGTATTTATTGTAACATAAATTGTATTATCTTTGTGAATTCTTCTCCTGCATTTATTTACGTGGTTTTACTAAGTTTTTTAATCATGCTATTTTTTGATGCCATTTCTATCTTCTCCTTTTTCCTCTCTTCCTATAGTATTTTCATAGTTGTTGCCAGTAGTTTGTTGTTTTCGGAGTTTAGCCTGCAAAATAAATCTCCAAAGAGCATGTTTATACATATTTGGATTGTTTTTAAAAGACAGTTAAGGCCAGGCGCGGTGGCTCACGCCTGTAATCCTAGCACTCTGGGAGGCAGGTGGATGGCTCAAGGTCAGGTGTTCAAAACCATCCTGAGCAAGAGCGAGACTCCGTCTCTACTAAAAAATAGAAAGAAATTAGCTGGACAACTAAAAAAAATATATATATATATAGAAAAAATTAGCCGGGCATGGTTGCGCATGCCTGTAGTCCCAGTTACTTGGGAGGATGAGGCAGAAGGATTGCTTGAGCCCAGGAGTTTGAGGTTGCTGTGAGCTAGGCTGATGCCACGGCACTCTAGCCTGGGCAACAGAGTGAGACTCTGTCTCGGAAGAAAAAAAAAAAATGTCAGTTAAATTTCCCAGTAGAGTGATTATATTCTCAAAAGGAATGCTGTAATATTGCCTAACTAGTTTCCAAAAGTGTCGGCACCAGTTATTTAGTTTAGTGGATGAGGGGGAAAATGTACTTAATTTTTATTTTGTGCTACACCTTCCCCTCAAGAAAAAATAGGTATTGTGTGTGTTCTCTCACATTTCCAAGTCCTGTTTTCTCTCAGTTGATGTGGATCTCATTTTCAAACATCAACTACTTTTGATATGATATAGTCCATTATTTCAATACCTTTATTAACTGATTAAGAATCTTATTAAAGGAAAAAATCTTTTCCCTACAATTTCCTCTTAGATTTTTAGGGTTGGTCAGTTGGTTAAATGCCCTTGTTCTGCTGTTTATTCAGTAGCCAGATATGAGTTCTGTCTCTTTTATATATATAGTCATGCATAGCTTAATGAGGGGGACATGTGCTGACAAACACGACGTTAGGCAGTTTGGCCATTGTGTGACTATTATAGAGTATACTTACACAAAATAGGTGGTCTAGCCTACTATACAGCTAGACTAGATGGTATAGCCTATTGCTTCTAGGCTACAAACCTATACAGTATGTTACTGTACTAAATACTGTAGGCAACTGTAACACTGTAGGCAAGTATTTGTGTATCTCAACATATGTAATCATAAAATAGGTACAGTAAGATATAGTCTTATGGGGCCACTACTATGTATGCCATGGCCCTTCATTGACAGAAATATTATGCGGTTCACAACTATGGTTCTCTCTACTGAATGCATCAAAAATGTGTGATGGGGGAATGATTTTAGTTTGCCTCTTTCCTGCTGTAACACAGGTTAATAGGTTTTTTTTTGGTTGTCTAAGATAATCTAATTTGATTACTCTTGGTGGTGGTAAAATAGTAACATAAGTAAACAATATGACTTGTTGCCTAGAAGTCATAAGAAGTATACTCTTGCCACTTTAAGTCCCTACTTCTCCACTTCTGTTTTGTTGGATTGTTTTAAATATCTGGAATTAATATACCTGTTTGCTTTTGAGGTTTCTTAGCAAAACTTTTATGAGAATCTTTGAAAAAATTTCTTAGTTTTCCAGAGTTTTTGTCTATTTTGGGACAAATTTTGAGTCTTATTCGCTAAAGGTTTATAGTCTGAAATATAAACTGCATTCGCTGTGTTTGAAAATTAATTTTAAGCTACATGTGAAGTCAGATAAATAAGTGTTAACAATTGTCTTCCTGGCCTTTGTCTGCCACCTTCATTCCTTCTACTCATGACCACTTAACCATTTTGGTGCGGCGCTCACTGGCCGCGAAGCCTCGCCCACAGCCGGCACTCACAGTCCGCACGGTAGTTTGTGCTGTGCATTGACGACAAATCCGTTTTGCTCTTGTGTGATGAGGAAAGCTTTAAAGCACTGAAAGCTTGTTTTACTTTACAGGAAGCTTTAGGAAAATAACTATAATAACTCCTACTAAGGACTTGTTAAAGGGTCACAGATTCGTAGTAACGTATTAGCTGAACATACACACTGCAGCTGCAGAGATAAAAGTGAAAGCTTTTGGCTGTCGGCTAAAGTCGACTCTCGGCTGTGTGCGTTCATCTGTGGCTGTAGTCGACACTCGTACCGAAGTGGTTAATTAGTGCATGTGAAGTTATTAATACTTAAGGTATATGTGATCATGCTGTGCACAAGCCATCCAGCCACCTGCCTGAACACTCTTTCACAGACCTTTTCTGAATTAGTTGAGATTCTGCTTAAAACTAGTGCCTTGCTAACCTACTGAGGCTGTCTTTAGACTAACATTCCTTTAGGGCAGCAGTAACCCTGTGTACCCAATGTGATCAGCCCAGTGTGTTGGCACAAATTAGATGTTAATTGAATGATTTTGAATCCCAGGAATTTGTAGCTTGGTAAAATGGGTTGGAATAAGCTGCTTCCTTGTGAAGGAAGAATTAGCTAAGCAAATCCCTGTTTGGGGAGGTCTTTTCACTAATTAGGAGAATAAACTCTCCTAGTGCTCTAGATAAGTCAGAGCCTTCATTTACATGTCAGTTATGCCTGCTCCTGTTTACTAGGTGGCATCTCATTTCATTGTAGTGTGACTGTATTCTAAAACATGTCTTTAGTAGTAGGTTTCTGCATTTCGTAAGGAAATTTGGGAAGCTTCTGTTTAAATACTGACAAATTATGATAATTTGGGGGAGTTTCTTTTGTTTCTATCCAATTTGCTTACTGATTTCTCTATCAGAATAGAAAAAAGTCATTGTCGATAAATTAATTTGCTCCACAATAAATGTGATCATTTGTTTTTCCGTATACCTTATTCCTTGCCTCTGTCCTAAACAAGCGTCTTCCCAAAGGCCATCTGTATTTATTTATAACATTAAATTTGTAAATTTGTATTGTCCATATTAGCATAGTCACTTTTGAGTGGTTTAGGCAATATGGAACACAGGGGATGGGAATTTTTTCCCATTCTGCTTTTCTCACCCTCTCCTCCTCCCACCTCCCATTGTCAGTGTTAGTCTGCAAGCCTGTGTATATTGATCCACTATTTACCCTGGAAATGGTCCTCTATTTTAAATGAATTGAATTTTCTCTGCAGGAGTCACTTTTCCATTTATTTGCAAGTGTTTAAAAATCATTTCTGTCTCTAAGGATGACAGCATCTCCTAGTTACACAAAAGCTTACATTATAAATGCAATATAACTTGGAAGAATTTTAAATATACAAAGTCTTGGTTGTTACGCATAATGATTTTCTGCAACAATTTTTGTTTAAAAAGAAGAAACTGGCTTTGTGCTCCATGAATTTGAGCTTTGTGTTGTCTATACATTGCTCCTGGTTCACTGGTAATGCTGCCTATGATGACATTTTTCTGTTGTAGTCGTCGGGGCTCTGGCCTGGGCAAAAGAGGAGCAGCTGAAGCTCGTCGACAGGAGAAAATGGCAGACCCTGAAAGCAACCAGGAGACAGTAAATTCTTCAGCTGCACGGACAGATGAAACTCCCCAAGGAGCTGCAGGTAGATTGACACTGAGCTCTAAAATACGTTTCTGTCTTTTAGAGATTTATTTAGAGAGAAGGGAGGGGACAGAAATAAACTAGATGTTACTGTCAAATAAACTTTTGTTCTGTTTTGTTTTACTTTACAAATTTGGCATTTTGATTAGCTGGATTTATCATTGTTGTTTTTAAATTGTCCAAGCCAAATTTGTACTAATTACATTCAGAGGGCTTTTAGTAGGGTGTAAACTCCTTTCTGTTTAAACTTTTTCTGTATTGACTAGAACTTATATATGTCCATTGATTATTTGAAAGAATTTAAATTCATAATAAAAATGTAAGGATTTGCTTTAAATTGCCTCACACATACATAACTTTTAATTTAGAATTTTGCAAGCCCCCCAAAAATAATTTGGTTTGAAACCATGCAACTGTAGGAATAGTGTTTATATTTTTATGGACTTATTTTTATTCTTGATGTATTGGAACAGCAAAAATTAAGGCTTTTTCCTCTCTTGAGCATTAGATATATATCCATTACCAATGCCAAAACAAGGCTAATACTTCAATTGTTAATTGTGGCTAATGAGTTTTTAAATGTGGTCTGACATTGGTATTTCTCACTGACATACTAACAACATACAAAAATGTTCCAGTTCATCATTACTTGCTTATGGGTATAAGTCTCTTAAATCAAGACATTAATACAGGTCTAGATTTAGGCATGTACTTACTTTTGAACAAAGTATTTCATGTACTGTTGTTTAATATTAGAATGTGTGCTAGTTTTCTTTAATGCCTGTGGTTGATAATAGGTCATGGTTTGTTAGGAAGGTTTGGCTTACCCATTACTGTTGTCTTCTCATCCTGTTCAGCTTCGCATTTTTTACCACTGCTCTTTCTCAGTTTTGTATGATAAATTACACGGTCGAATTACAGCATCTCTTCTGGTGGGAGAGGAGTTTTTTTCCCATATCTTTTTCCTAGAATTGTTCACTAAAGGGTTAAATGGTAGATATTTGAAAAGTCCATTTTACGTGTAGCTCATTGAAACTGTTCATGACATAGCCTATCCTTCCCAGTGTTGTACATTCCTTCCCAGTCTTTTAATGTTTATTTCAAGCCTGAGTATGGAAGTGGGGCAGTTCCCAAATGGATAACTGAAAGGAGCTGCTGAATGTGTTATAGTAATTGTAATAGCTAACATTTGTAGAGTGGCTGCTCAACTGTAGACACAGTATTAAGCACTTTACATATATTCTCATTTAATATTTTAAAAACCTACTGAGGTGTAAGTGCTGTTATAGCCATTTTATAAATGATGAAAAACTCTGACCTATATTGGTTATGCCTGCCTGGGGTTACAAGCTGGGATGTGTGACTTCTGAAATCCAGGTCATAGAAATCAAGTGTACATTTCTAGCAGCTGTGTCATTCTGTTTCCCTCTGGTTACAAGAGTTTAATTCATACATAATTGAAGGCCAGGATGAGGGGATGGGGTACAAAGTTTTGTTCCTTGATCCATTTACCTAAGAAGATCAAAGTGTCCAGAGATGAGGCTCAGTCTTCTTAAATGCTTCATGTGTTTCATTGTCATTTATGGTTTTTTCTTTTTTTGAATTGGCAGATGAGTTGTTACATTGTCAGTTGTATTTGAAATCACTGTGTGTAATAGGTGTCTTCGAAGTTTGTCCCTTGTAACTGGTGATAAAAGGTACAAGTTCACTGGTATTAGAGGAGCACTGGCTTTATTACATTTTGGAGAATGGATCTCTTGTGGATTATAGAAGTTCCTCTGCTGCCTTACAAAAGAAGTGAATTACTTAGCAGCTTTACATTAAGTTATTTAGTAAAATGTACTTTAGTTTCTCTATGTATAAAAGTGGGAACTTAAAAATACAAACCTCTAGATTAGTGTAGAGTGTAGGTTTATGGACAGAGCACTTTTTAGCAAGTACCCATTCTCAGAAAGTGCTTCTACAGTTTCTACCTTTCATTATATTGAATTCATCCTTTCATTTTTTATTTACTTTTTCAGTGTTAATTTATTTTTAAAGACTTATTTCAATGTAATCATTGGAATAAATGTATTTTGTCATATGTAGATATTAAAGCCTTGCTCCATCTTGAGGCAAACTTGCTCTATAACCCTGACTTTGCCAACGTTGTTGACATTTAGAAAAGTTTGTTGATGATGTCCCTGCTGGATTACTCTGTAGTATAATATAATATGAAGCCTTAAATTCTCCTTAAGCCCAACCACCTAGCTCTTCATATAAGAAATGCTAGCCTTTGAAGTTGAAAGTTGTGTTTGCTTAATTGTCTCAAGAGTCAGAGACAGAGTCTTATGTGTTTTTAGTTTTGGACTTAATTGGAGCTGTGCAGCCCTTTGTAGTGTCGATGAACTCCTACACATATCAGAGATAGTAAAATAAGGAATCAAGTGGTCCTCCTTATACTTGCAAAACAATAAAATGGTAAGGAAAAATAGGCTATGTTCTGGCACTTAACATTTTCATTGAGAAAATTTGTAATTTCACAATAAATGATCAGGGTTAGGTGGTAAAAGGAAAGTAACCCAGTTTTGTAAACTTTTGTTTAATTATACTGCTACCATATTAACTGATTCTAGGGCTAATATTAATGTGTAATTACTTAAATTAGTAAGGCCATTCTTCTGGCCTTACCACAAAGTTTTTGTGACACTCCAAAAAAAATAATAATAATCATGATCATATTGTTTCCTGTACTTACGCATCTAGTAAACTGTTAGCATTTCCTGGCAAGTACACTCCATAATATAATTTTTGTGTTCTGATTTAAACAACATTTTCTCCATTGTTTTCATTTTGTAAGCTATCTTACATGACATTATGAAGATATATACTAAAACTAAACAGGAGAAATATCTGATTTAAAAAAAGAAGGCTTGACACTGCTGAAAATCTTACATTGAATTTTGTCTGTTGATATTTAATAGTTTTGTATTTGACTCTGGGGACAAACTGGTACATGTGCCCAAGAAGCCTTGAAGCCTTGACTAAAGAACTTTGCAGTTGACTACCATTGATTTTTATTACATTTTCTTATCTACATGACTTTACAAAACAGCCACCTCTCCACTCTTAGTTAAATTAGCCTAAAGACTAGGCCAGTTTGGGCCATCTAATTTTTGGAAACATACTTAAAAGGAACTACAATGGACAAATGCTTAACACTTGCCATCAATGGGTTGGCAAAAGAATCCTTTTATTTACAGCTTTTAAAGTAATTTCTGTCAAAAACCAACACCCCACTCCCATTAAAAATTAGCCAGTCTCTGTCCCTTCTTGTAATGGTTCTGTGGTTCCCTAAAGATCAGGACTCTGCTGTAATGGAACCTTGGCAGCTCTTTCAGTTGTGTGCTTTTACTAGTTTTATGTCTTGCTTAATTAATGTCTTTGTGGCAGTGCAGTTTGAAATGCTCATTACAAAAGTTACTAGAATGATATGTTTAAGCAGTAATATAGAAACTTTTAATAGTTTTAGATCTGTAGAACATTTTAAAGTAAAATCATATAGTTTATAAATAAACTCAAAAAACCAGCATTACCTTAACAAGCGAGGTTTTGGTGTTTGTTAATGTGTGAGCTCCAGAGTGTGCTTTAAAAAATCCAATTATTGTCTGGGCTCAGTGTCTCATGCCTGTAATCCTAGCATTCTGGGAGGCTGAGGTGGGAGGATCCCTTGAGGTCAGGAGTTCTAGGCCAGCCTGAGCAAGAGCGAGACCCCGTCTCTACTAAAAAAAAAAATAGAAAAAGAGTTAGCTGGGCAACTAAAAATAGAAAAAAAATTAGCTGGACGTGATAGCATGCGCCTGTAGTCCCAGCTGCTTGAGAGTCAGAAGCAGGAGGATCAGTTGAGCCCAGGAGTTTGAGGTTGCTGTGAGCTAAGCTGACACCATGACACTCCAGCCCAGGCAAAAGAGCAAGACTCTGTCTCAAAAAAAAAAAAAAAAAAAAGAGAGAGAGAAAGAAAGAAAGAAGAAAAGAAAAGAAAACCAATTATTTTAACAAGTAAAACTTCGTATTTTCTTTCTGCATAGATGGAAGTTCAAGAGCCATTTAAACAAACCCAGTCATAATTGTACCTATCAACAGTATTTATTTGTTAGCAAGGTTTCTGTATGATGGGACGAAACAACTGAATTGAAATTAAAAATTACTGTTGAAGAATATGTTTGAGTTGTATGGTTCTTAAGGATATGCTCCGTGAAGTGAGACTGCTTGGGTTCAAATCTCTGATCCATTATTAGCTATCTCACTTTGGGCAAGTATAGTCAAAGTCACAAAGCCTCTGTTTCCTCAGGTACATGATGAAGCTCATAATACCTCTTTGTACAGTTATAAGGAAACATATAGAAAATGTCTGCATATAGTAAACATTTAATAAATGCTACCTATAAATAGCATTATAGAGTACTATTATTGTTTCATTTCATTTTTCTTCACCAGAAGAACAGATTTGGCTAAACCTTGATACCCTTTAATATTAACATTTCTGGTTAATCTGTAGCGATAAACCTTGGGGATGGGAATGGCCAAAATTTTTGTAAAAGGCCAGGTAGTAAATTTCTTGTGCTTTATATGGTTTCTGTTGAAAGTACTCAATTCTGTGGTTGTAGCATTGAAGCAGCCACAGACAATATGTAAATGAATGAGTACAGCTATGTTCTAATAAAATTTTATTTACAAAATCATGTGATGGACTGGATTTGGCCTTCGGGCCATAGTTTGCTGACCCTGTTCCAAACCATAAATTTTTCTAAGAATTTTCTAAAAATCCCGATGAAGTTATAGAAAATACTTAATAGTAGGTGATGAAAGGTATTACGAAAATACCGAGTTGATGACTTGTGTATTGGCATCTCTTTCTTCAGAGAAGCTCTTTAAATTTACATGTTATTCACATGCCTCTTTAACAGTAATGACAAAACTATTCTTCCTGGCTTGCATTCTGCCATTATCTGTGGTGTATACAGGGCTTAAGGTATTGTGGATGATGTGGTCATATGTAGATGTATCGTCTGTGTGAGGGAGGAAAAAAATCCTTTAGAGCTCAGTAGACACTTAGAGGCACAGTAAAGTGCTAGTCTTGCAGGGGAGTATATTTTCACCTCCTGGTCAGATTCATAATAGAATCTACTTCTATTAGCTTAGACTGTTTTTTGGTCGGGGTAACATTTTTGGGTAATATAGTAGTGTCCTGAGTCTTAACTGTTTATTCTACACTAGTTTTGACATCTTATTGCCCTCTCTCTCATACTTCAGAGCAATGTTTTGCAATCATTTGTTAGTTATAATAATCTTTTCACACTCTTGAAATTAGAGAAACCAGATAATGATTGTATCAAGTCCAAAGTCCAGGAGTAAAGCAGACTTAGAAGGCATCTACATAGAACATTTTCCCCAATTGTCAATTTAGCTTTTAATTATTTTTGTGACTTACTGGCCATCTATTATATTAATATATCACAGTGGTTTTGGCAATATTGTCTTTATTGACCTTCAGTAGAGGAGTTCAGGACTATTTGAGAGCACTTTCTGAGGCTTAAGAAATTTGTCAAAAACTATGTATGAATGAAATGCAAAGGTTCTGTTTTTATGCTTGTTTAATACTAAAATAGTTGAGCTACATTTTTGTTTCTAAAAGCTAAAGGATGAAGTCTAGGACCGCTGATTATGCAGTAGGAAGATAGGTTTAATTGCCTTTGTTTATTGTAGTCCACAAAACTTTGATTTTTCTTTCTTAAGATAAGCCAGACACAATGAGTTTAAGTGCTCCTCTCCTAACCCTTACCTTCCCCCCCTCCCCAGCCTCTAGTTCTGTTGCAGGGGCTGTTGGCATGACCACCTCTGGGGAGAGTGAATCAGATGATTCCGAGATGGGACGATTACAAGGTAAAGATAGTTACTGAGCCTGTGAGAAATGAGAAATAATTGCCATGGGCTGCCTGTTCATGCTGTTCTTTATGGAGATTAATTCAGATCAGTTCATTTGAGCATAATCTAACAGTTGCCTGTACCTTGAGAAAAGCTTCTTTTTCTTAGTTGTGATTTGATGATTTAGGATTAGAAGATGAGTTATCTTCTTCATTTTTTATTGTTTTAGCTAGGCAGAGCCTTACATAGCTTTGTTTTAAAAATGTTCTTTATTGTGGTTAGATGTATAGCTGATTTTAGTAATAAAATAAGAAACATCTTGACAAAGGGATAGCTTAATATATTGTTCTCCAGTGCCTGATAACATTATGAATGCATCTAGTAAGGTGTTTTTTGGCCATATTCTTTTGTCTTTTTGATCACTTCTTTTAAAATGAATGTATAGTGTATACATAAACTCCAGATTTTTCAATGTTGTGAATGCTTTTATAAAAAGTAGCCTTATGTTAGTATTATGCATATACTCTTTACAAATGGATGGGTATATATTTTTATCTCATATGATTGATTTATAATAGATCCCTAATGTGAGGCTTATGAGAAATATTTATAAGTCAGTTGCAGATTGCTCTTAAGGTCCTGAGGGAACTTAGAACTGTCTCTTTGACTAGGACTCTCATGAACACACAGTTTTTCTCATTTTTTGGAACTGATAAAAACACTGTTAATGATAAAAACAATGTTACTAAACTGACAAAAATGTACTATTTTCATAATGTTTTTAGAGGGTCTCATGACCAATATCTAATTGGAAAATAATGTCAGAGGGAAAACAGGACAAAGGTGCTTAACATATAATTTCTTCAATATATATATATTTACCTTGAGCTTTTCTTGGACTATTTACATAGTTCCATCTGGCACTAATTTTATTATTTCTCCATAAAACCATACTTGGAGCTAAGCTAGTACATGTGTGTTTTAATTTATATTAATTACATTAATATATTAGGGTGGTCTTGAAAATTTAATGTAGCTTCTCAAAGTTCAGAATGGAAAGTAAGATTGGCTAAGTCAGTTAATTTAGATGAATCAGTTACTTGAAATTTTTAGATAGGATCAGTTGCATTAAATCAACTCAACTCTTCCCCCTGCCCTTCTTTTCTCTTTAGCTCTGTTAGAGGCCAGGGGTCTTCCTCCTCACCTGTTTGGTCCTCTTGGTCCTCGGATGTCACAACTTTTCCATAGAACAATTGGAAGCGGAGCTAGTAAGTGAACACTTCAAAATATTTACTTCTTTATAACCCCCCCCGATAATCAGTTAACTGCTATTTTTTCTGTTTACCTATTGATGTACCTATTAGGAAGATTGACAAATTTTAACTTATTTTTAAAAATAGGGCTTGTACACTTTCGTGCCTTAAATACAGCAACTGTGAGATTTTCTTTGCTTTTATTTTCTTATTTTTATTTATTTATTTTTTTGAGACAGAGTCTCACTTTGTTGCCCAGACTAGAGTGCTGTGGCGTCAGCCTAGCTCACAGCAACCTTCAACTCCTGGGCTCAAGCGATCCTCCTGCCTCAGCCTCCTAAGTAGCTGGTCCTACAGGCATGCGCCACCATGCCCAGCTAATTTTTTCTATATAGTTTTAGTTGGCCAATTAATTTCTTTCTATTTTTAGTAGAGACAGGGTCTCGCTCTTGCTAAGGCTGGTTTCAAACTCCTGACGTTGGAGAGATCCGCCCCTCGGCCTCCCAGAGTGCTAGGATTACAGGCGTGAGCCACCATGCCCGGCCTGCTTTTATTTTTGATTACTGAATTGTAATCATTAGAAAACCATCTAGATATTATAGCAGCAAGATTGACTCTTTGTTGTGTTTGAACTATGGAAGAGTAAAGAATCTCAGATGATTGCATTGATAATTATGGCATCTGATTGCAAGTTTTGCAGAGATTTGAATCTCGAGTCTTTTAACCCATAAGACAGTAAATTTTAATATCAGCTTGAGAGGAAAAATTTTCTAAGTAGAATTATCAGTTACTAGACTCATTATCAAATAATTATCACAACCCGAGAGATCTTACCACATATGTTCGACACAATAGTGAGTGACTCTTGTAGTCTCAATTTATAACTAAGTATAACCTTAATATAATTACATATTCAGTTAAATTCTTCTTCTTCTTTTTTTTTCCTTGAAACAGAGTCTCACTCTGTTGCCCGGGCTAGAGTACCGGGCAACCTCAAACTCCTGAGCTCAAGCTGGCCTCCTGCCTCAGCCTCCTGTGTAGCCAGAACTACAGGCGTGCTTCACCATGCCTGGCTAATTTTTTCTATTTTTAGTAGAGACAGGGTCTTGCTCTTGCTCAGGCTGGTCTCGAACTCCTGAGCTCAAGCAATCCTCTTGCCTCCACCTCCCAGAGTGCTAGGATTATAGGCATGAGCCACTGCACCGGCTCAGTTAAATATTTTGTGTCATAGAATATTATCTTCCTTAAGCAAAATTTACATTTAAACATTTTTTTAGAACTTCATCCATAATGTTTTTATAGAATCAGTAGATTATTTGTAGACTTCAGTCTTAATTTCAAGATTTATAAAGTGTTATTGAAGCCTATTAGCTCTGACTTTACTAATGTGTGCTTATTTAATTTACCATCAAATGTTTCAAGTGTTTTTTTTTAAAGTAACACAACATGTATATATGTGCTCACACATATGTATTTGAGGTTTTTTCGAATTTCTAGCCTTAGCGATTGGCAAGGAAATTCAAGAAGCAGCTGGAAGTTTTGTTTTGCTTTTGCTGCCCTGACTCCTCTTATATAACATACCCTGCCTGCCAAAACGTTTTTATGAACTCTTGAATGTAGATATTTATTTAGTATCATTTCTAGGTGCTGAGATTGTACTAAATCATAAGCAAGATAAGCAGAGTTATTTCTCACACAGAGCTTCCATGCTAGAGAGGGACCCTGGCAACAAACAAGACAATTATTATATAAAATTGCAGGTGTTGTCAGTGTAATGAAGGAAAATAAAGCAGAGTAAGGATGTAGGTGGGTTGGTGGAGTGATGTAGATAAGCTGGTTAGAGAAGCCTCTGAGATATGGTGATTTTGTAGAGACCTGAGTGAAGTGAGGAAGCTAGCCATGGACAGGCCAGAGGAAAAGAGCACGTGAAGAGCCGTCAGAGGTGGAAATGAACTTGGCAGATTTAAGAAACAGACAGCAAGAAAGGTCTGTGGAAAGACTGAAGGGAAAGTTGTAGAACGTGGAATCAATTGTAGGCATTTGCCAAATTATGGAGGACTTTGGTAGGCTTAGCAAGTGTGGGTTTTAATCTAAGGGTAAATAAGAACCATTTAAGACGTTAGAAAGAAGAGGAATGACTTAATCTTCATTGTGAAAAAGATCAAACACAGGCAAAAGTTGAGACTTTATTAGTCTAATAACCCCCATGAACCCATCAACAGTTACCAGTTCCCACAGCAACTATTGCTTCATTTATTCTTCCCTTTCCCTTTCCCTTTCCCTTTCTTTTCTTTTTTTCTCTTTTTTCTTTTTTTTGAGACAGAGTGTCACTCTGTCCAGGCTAGAGTGCTGTGGCGTCAGCCTAGCTCACAGCAACCTCAAACTCCTGGGCTCAAGCGATCCTTCTGCCTCAGCCTCCCGAGTAGCTGGGACTACAGGCGTGCGCCACCATGCCCGGCTAATTTTTTTCTATATATTTTTTTAGTTGGCCAATTAATTTCTTTCTATTTTTAGTAGTGATAGGGTCTCACTCTTGCTCAGGCTGGTCTCGAACTCCTGAGCTCACATGATCTGCCCACCTCGGCCTCCCAGATTTGCTAGGATTACTATTGCTTCATTTATATCCTCAACTATTCTTTCTACTTCCAGGATTATTTTTAAGCCAGTCCTAGTAATCATTTCATCTCTGCACATTTGAATTTATATCTATAAAAATAAATGTTCTTACTTTAAAATTCTAAGATAATATTGTGGTTATCTAAAGAGTCAGTCTTTACTATTATAAAATATCTGTTCAAAGTTCAAATGCTCCTTTCCTTTTCATAAATCCATTTGAAAAATTTGTTTCTTTAGGAATTGGGATCAAAATGATCTATACGTTGTAATCTATTAATATGTTTCTTAAGTGTTTTTTTTAAAAGGGAAATTTGATTTTATTTATTTTACCACTTCATATATTTTTGGAAAGATGACTGGTATGAAAAGTTGGTGCGGGAGTACCTAAGAGTATTGACATTAAAACGTCTCAACTCCATTTTGGGGGTTGACGTCTTCACATTAAATTAATATAAACCATAGAATAGAGCCAGAGTAGGAAAGAAAAAGCCACACCTCTTCATGCCCCAAACCCAGCTTTACCAGTGCCTACTTTGTATTTAATCTGTATCTTTTCCCTCACCCACATCCTTCCTCCCATATTAGTTTTTCTTTTCTTTCTTTTCTTTTTTTTTTTTTTTGAAACAGAGTCTCACTCTGCCTGGGCTAGAGTGCCGTGGCGTCAGCCTAGCTCACAGCAACCTCAAACTCCTGGGCTCAAGCAATCCTCCTGCCTCAGCCTCTCGAGTAGCTGGGACTACAGGCGTGCACCACCATGCCTGGCTAATTTTTTCTATATATTTTTTTAGTTGGCCAATTTATTTCTTTCTATTTTTAGTAGAGATGGGGCCTCACTCTTGCTCAGGCTGGTCTTGAACTCCTGAGCTCAAATGATCCTCCCGCCTCGGCCTCCCAGAGTTGCCAGGATTACAGGCGTGAGCCACCACACTCGGCTTCCCATATTAGTTTAAAATGAATCCAACACATTATATATACTCACGGTCTACATAATGACATTTTGTTCAGTGATAGGCCACATATACTATGTTAGTCCCATAAGATTATAGGGGATCTGAAAAATTCCTAGCACTAATGCTATATACAGTACAAAGTACTTGATAATGATTTAAATGCATTACTGGTCTATAGGTTTACTATGCTTTTATGGTTAGAGTGTACTCCCTCTGCTTATTGGGGGGGGGGGGGAAAGTTAACTGTAAAACAGCCATAAGCAGGTCCTTCAGGAGATATTCCAGGAGAAGGCATTGTTATAATAGGAGGAGATGATAGCTGCATGCTTGTAAGTGCCCCTGAATACCTTCTGGTGGCACAAGACATGAATGTGGAAGACAGTAATAATGATGATCCTGACCCTGTGTTAGGCCTAGGCTAATGTGTGCATTTGTGTATTAGTTTTTTACAGAACAGTTTTTAAATAAAAAAATAAGGATTTAACAAATAAAAATATTTTTGTACAGCTATATAATGACTTTGTTTTAAGCTAAGTATTATTACAAAACAGTTAAAAAGTTTATAAAGTAAAATTGTTAAAGTAAGCTGATTTTAATTTCTTACTGGAGAAAGAAAAAATTTTTATATAAATTTACTGTACCTAAGTATACAGTACCTTTAAATCTACAGTAGTGGACACTAATGTCCTAGGCCTTCACATTCACTTACCACTTATTCACCCCAAGCAACTGATCCTCTAAACAACATTCTTGGTAAGTGCCCTATACAGCCATACCTTTTTTTCCTTTTCCATCTTTTATACTCTTTTTACTGTACTTTTTCTATGTTTAGATACTTAGCATTGTGTTAAAATAGCCTATTCAGTGCAGATTTGTAGGCTGTGGCTCTACCATCTAGCCTAGCTGTATGATAGGCTATACCATCTACATTTGTGTAAGTACATGCTATGACATGGACACAACAGCATAATCTCCTAACATTGCATCACTCAAAGTGTATTCTGTCGGTCAGCAATGTATGACTGTAATTTTATCTATAAACATTTCATCAGGTAGCTCAAGATAATGCCCCTTTGCACTCAACAGATTACTATTATCACACTTAAAAAATAAGCCAGCAATTCCTTAATAATAGCTATCCAGTGTCAAATTTCTGTTGTCTCAAATGTCATAAGTGTATTTCTTGTAAGCTGGTAGTTATATCTAGAGGCTTTTTCAGATTTGAGTTTGATTCTTTTATTTTCATTCCTTCATGAGGAAAGACTGTTCAAAAATTATAGTGTGTTCTTATATTTTTGTCTCTCTTTTTTTTTTTTTTTTTGAGACAGAGTCTCACTCTGTTGCCCAGGCTAGAGTGCCACGGCGTTAGCCTAGCTCACAGCAACCTCAAAATCCTGGGCTCAAGCGATCCTTCTGCCTCAGCCTCCCAAGTAGCTGGGACTACAGGCATGTGCCACCATGCCCGGCTAATTTTGTGTATATTCCACATTCGTTGACAGTTTCCAAACATATATCTCATTTCTGTGCATTTCAATACTTAGGTGATATGAGAGTGGAAAAATCCAATACACAAAGAGTCCCTAACTTGATAATGTATAAGAAGAAAACAAGTATAAGTTTGTAAGCATTAATTGAGTTAATCATGGTTTCCAAAAGGAAGGTGTTCATGACAAATGAAACACATTTGTAGACTTTATTTTTGAGTGTCTTGTTCTGCTTAACAAGAACTTATTTTTCTGTGGTAGTTGAGTCTTAGGGTATTTCAGTTGTTTGCATAATGGAATTGATTCTTAAAAGTAGAAATGCTCCAGTAGCCAGCATTTGCACATGAAATGAGAGCAGATGTAAGGGCCTAATAGTTTTGCTGTTGTTACAGAATACTTAGTTCTTTCAACCTATTTTGTTAGTTGATCTGTTTGTTTTTATTTCTTTGCCCTTTCGCTGTTAACAGAATTCCATTTACTCTGGTGCTGGTATTTAGAGGTATATAGCATTTTCTTTGAAGTCTGGGCATCATAGTTTAATGAGTTTTTATTATTACAGAAAGCTTTTGCTCACTTTGTGTATTTCCTTAAAAATATATGTTAAAGCTGTTAGTTCATATTAGTGTTGTGGATATTATTTTTTGTTGCTTTTAAAAACCAGTAAATTTCTCACAATTAAAAAGACCAAACCAGAAGTAACTGTGAGATCAAGTTAATGCAGAGCATATCCAGCTAATTTAATTCTGCCCTGCTTATGTCAGCAGCATGTCTTGACCCTAGCATAGACCTAGCCTTTAACTGGGATCCAAGGACGATCATCAGCCAGTTACTGTTTAGAGTCACTCTTTATACCTAGTAATAATTTTCTTAAGTGTTTAAAAATAATGATTTCTTTTTTCTCTGAAGGTTCTAAAGCCCAGCAGCTACTGCAAGGACTACAAGCCAGTGATGAAAGCCAGCAGCTTCAGGCAGTTATTGAAATGTGTCAGTTATTGGTCATGGGAAATGAGGAGACACTGGGAGGGTTTCCAGTCAAGAGTGTTGTTCCAGCTTTGGTAAGCATAGAGTTGTCCCATCCTCTTATCTCAGTTGTCCTCTTAATGCTGCTGATTTTTTACTGAATGCATGATTATTATAATTGTGAATTTTAAAACATGATAGATCTAAGAGGAGGTTATGGCTTGTTGCTTTTATTTCATGCGTACAGATTTTGTGAAGTGACTGCTAATGATTTTGTAAATTTTCTAAGCTGTTTTTTTGATGCATGATCATCTGATTTTTGACCCTCAAATGACAGGTTTTAAGTTGTTTGCATCAGCAGTAATACCTTTACTCTTACCATGTAAAGTGTGCATGTTTCTCTTACAACTTGCTAATCATGGGACAATAGTAAGAAGCAGCTTACTTTGAGTTGTCTTCTGGGCCAGAAAGGTTTTATGTTTGGTAAGTGTGTGCGTGGGAAAACCGCTCAAGCCAGTATACCATGTGGCTCCTTCCAGTTTAAAAGGTTTTATGTTAAGCCAGAAAAAAAAAGAACAGTCATTTAAATGGCTTTTCAACACAGTTGTGAATTGATATTTTGATATTGGAGATTTATAAACAGCTTAATTTAATGCTAAGCTTTTTAATGTGACAACAGGAAAAATTTGCCATACGTATCTAGAATAAACTGGCTTTTAAGTAGTGGCTTGGTAATTCTCTTAGTGCAGAAGTAAAGAAATTGGACTGTAAGATTGAAATTTAAGTCCAAATCAAATACTGACAAAAGATTAACATAAACATCATTATTACATACATAGATTTTCTCCCAGAAATTATTAATTAAATTCTGTGTAAGTCTTTTTCAATATCCAATAAAGGTGTCAAAAAATGAAGTTAAGGTTGGTATGCCAGATTGTCTCATTTGATCACATTATCGAGTTATAGAGAGAGCTGAGCAAAGAAAGGCCTGTGGAATGCAAGGTGACACAATCTTCATTCTGCCTATTTTTACTTGTTGGATGGTTCAGCTCTGGCAGGGTTTGATAAAAAATATATCTAGTTCTTCACCTTTTGCCAATCAGACCTCCAGATAATAAAACCCAGTTCTCAAATCTTATTGATTCCATTCTAGTAAAAGATTTGTGTGTTACTTTATGAATGTTTTATGACAATAATGTTGGCCTTTATACTTTCAGATTTTGCTTATGTTAATATCAATTCACAGATTGTTGATTTGTTTAATAACTGGCTTCTGTCACCTCAATTAAACTTCTTTTTGTTGTTCATTAAAAAATAACAAAGAACTGGGCTTATCTTATTCTATTTACAGTTAAAATTTAGTTTTTGTTAGTTAAATAAAGAAGCCATTAAGTCTAGGCAGAAATGGTGACACATAATCTAGTTTGCTTAACTTGATGGTTAGTTGATTAGGTTTAAGTACATAATTGACTTGCACAAGTGTTGGCCCGTGCCAACAATGGCTGTTGTAAATTAGTTGTTCAGATTTATCTTTTATCACAAGATATTGTTAATATAAATTCATCACAATACACTTGTGTGATTGTAAATAGTCATATTTGGTGAAAATGAATCTTATTTACAACAATCCTTTCCAAACATGGTTTTGTGAGGTTCCTTCTGTCTTAAGAATTGGGGATCTTTTAAGGTGACACTCCTTTCAAGTGCTTTGAGTTAGAGTTTTGTTTGATCTTGAAATGGAGTGTTTATATGTTTGTAGGTTATTTTTGACAAAAAGTAGTTCCCAAGGTTTCTGGTATATAGATATACTTTCCCCAGCATATTTCAGAACTGAGAAGACCCTCAAATGAGTACTATATTAGCATATCTGATGGCTTTTATCATAGTTATAATACATTTAATTGAAGAATACTTTACAGTTTAAATTCAGTTCATTTAAAAATTTCCATTGAACTTGAAGACAGTGAATGACTGTCTTCTGCTCCAAGGAGGAAATTTTTTTGACTCAGTTGCTTCAGGAGGATGGAGTATAAAAACGTGGCAGTTTTGCATTACTTTGTTAGAGAAACTCATTGGAATCTGTTTAAGATTTTTCCACAAGAAAAACTAAAATAAAATCACAAATTTAGACTGTCATGCAAATGTGGAATGATTATATTAATTTGGCTTTTGATTATTGCTTAATTAGTTTCTGATGTGATCAAGCTTGTGTTTAAAAATCCTTTTACTGTATAGTTTACAGTTGTGTTAAATGGTGCTTATCTTTTTTAGAAAAGCCTGTTCACCACAGTTGAAGCCATAGTCCTGAATCTTTGATAACAATTGTTATCTAATGTCAGTGCATTACTGGTCCTGTTCATTTATGTATCCAGTATTTTTTGACACTAATAAGTCCTCAGTGATATGTTAATGGACTCCTGAAGAGGGTTTTAAATTTACCAAAGGGGTTGGTTGGAAGCAACAGAAGGCTTTGGTTTTGACTTGGATTGTGAGGTGATGGCTATCTAGCAGCCTGTGAGGAATGCCATCCTAAGTCTAATCATTTCTTATGTATGCATGCTAGGTTTTATCTTTTGTGATAAAAGTCTTAAATAATACTTTCCATTTCATTTGAAGTGGAAAAAGAAGAAATACTAGGGTTTTTGTCTAAGAATATAGCTTCTCTAATATACTTTGTTATCTTTTTAACAGATAACTTTGCTGCAGATGGAGCATAATTTTGATATTGTAAGTATAGACTGTATTTTTTATAACTCTAAATTTGCATTTTGAGTTTTTATTGAGTAACATCCGTTCTTTTCCAGATGAACCATGCTTGTCGAGCCTTAACATACATGATGGAAGCACTTCCTCGATCATCTGCTGTTGTAGTAGATGCTATTCCTGTCTTTTTAGAAAAGGTAATCCTACTTTTGTCCAACTTAGTTTCCCCAACTTGTTCAAAAGTAGGCATGGGGAATCAAGTTTAGAACTCTTAAATTTCAGCTTCCATTATCTAACTAAAGTATATTTTTAGCCAAAATTTCAGGAAAATATTTCATGTTCAGCAGAGCAGTAGTTTGAACTTGAAGCTAATAAATCATTTATAGAATCAGCCCAGCTTTATACTTAATATCTTTCAGACAAGGACTTAATGCGCTTGATTAAAAGTAATCTTATTTCTAGAAAACATCACAGTGAGGTTGGATAGCTATTTGTATACTCATTATATAGCTGAGAAGGGAGACAAAGTTCCTTGCTCAAGGTCATAAAGTTGAATCAGTGGAGAAAGGAAACTTTTTCATATGGTCTGTGGTAGGTTGTGTTTTGGTCTGTCTTATGGACCCTTTTACTTTTTAAATGTGCAATGAAATTTGCTTTATCTGATAAACTTGGAATATGGCATAAAATTTGAAACCTGATTTTTAAAATGTGTTATGTAAAACAACACATTTATTTTAAATACGAAGATTTAAAGTTATGTAATTGGGTTTGTTTTTTTCTATGTAAAACATATTTTCCAGCATCTTAAAACAGAATAAAGTAGTTTGATTGAAACTTTATTGGCTTTACTTTACAGCTTAAGCTCCTAAGTGACTTATTTCCTATGGTGGGTTTCATGTTAGAAGCAGTGTAGAATGATGGAGATTAGACATATAAAATATTTTCTGCATGTTTGTTTATCTAGAAGATAGTAGAAAATAACTTAAATGAGAACCTTAACTTACCTATTTATATGTTTTCAGCTGCAAGTTATTCAGTGTATTGACGTGGCAGAACAGGCCTTGACTGCCTTGGAGATGTTGTCACGGAGACACAGTAAAGCCATTCTACAGGCGGTAAGTGTTGTTACCAAAGGGAGGATGTTTCATTTAATGTTGGATTTTAAATCCACCTTTGTTAATAGCTCCTTAATTGCTGTCTCTGAAAGATATACATGTTCTTTGCAAGGTGATTTGCTAGACATTTTTGGAGTTAATTTTTTTTTTTTTTAATTACTGAGAAAGGATTTTTCTTCACCTTAACAGTTTTCTGTATTTTAGGGTGGTTTGGCAGACTGCTTGCTGTACCTAGAATTCTTCAGCATAAATGCCCAAAGAAATGCACTAGCAATTGCAGCCAATTGCTGCCAGAGTATTACACCAGATGAATTTCATTTTGTGGCAGATTCCCTCCCATTGCTTACCCAAAGGCTAACCCATCAGGTAAAATATGAACCTATTTTATGTGTCATAAAACATTTTTATTGCTCTTTAAAAAATGATAATTTCAATTAGTGTTTTTAATCTTCCAGATGAATATATGTAAATGAAAGTGTTCTGATTCATGTTTTTCCCATGTTACACAGTCATAATAATTCATATGTTTGGTATTTTAAGCTATTTAGACTTTAAGGAATGGCTGTTATTTCAGATCGAGTATTTTCTATGTGATATGATCAGAATTTCCTTTTGGAAAGATTACCCTTTCTTGAAGGGGGTTGGAGTTGGCAGATGGGAACCAGGAGGATAAGGGTTAAGATCAGAAGAAAGACTAGACTGTGTCCCAAATAGACATGAAGAGTGTAATCGGGGCTATCTGGGTTTGGAGAAGGGCGAGAGCAATTATCTAGGAGGTGGAATCAATGGACCTGGCAATGCAGGATGAAAATCAGGGGTTATGGCGCTGGGCCAGAGGATAGATCGTGAGTTAAGCTTCAAGGTTACAGAAAAATTAATATAAATTAATATTGTAAAGTGTAGCTGCTAAAGAGATTTTTTTAAAATCTGGCTTTAAAATTGCCATGACAAAGTGTGTTTAAAACTTTGAGGAAATTGAGTATGTGAAATATTTTTAAGCAAATAGGGGATTTATGTAAGATATAATAGTAATGATTATTCGGTCACCATAGAGGAATTTGCTTTTAAAATGAGCAAGACAAAGTAGTGCCATTCATTTTTTAAAATTTATTTTTCAAAATACAGTGGACTGAGATAATCTTTCTGTAGGCTAAAAGTATATTCTCTAGTTGATTGTGATAATCAGTAACATATGATGTTCTTTTTAAAGAAATAAGACATAAGAATCAGAAGTTAAATAGTCACTATTTTAGCACTGTTTATAGATTTATGTAGTGGAAACAAAGGTGCAGGCTTTTATAATTCTTAAATTATTCTCCTTTTTACAGAAGCAAGTCTAGTTTTTACATATGAAGTCCACTTATACATTAGGAAAAAACAAAGTCTATCAAAACACTTGTCTAGCCAGTAAAATATTCTTTCCCTATCTATGAAGATTACTTCAAATGTTTTCACAATGAGGCCACTCTATTGTTTTTATAGTGAATATAGCAAATCATTTTTATAGTGAATCCCTCTTGATTATTTTTATAGTTAAGACATAAATCTGTGCCCTACTTGTAATACATATTAATAAACTTCTGGTTCACATACCTATACTTTACTATTTCTAACTTTTTAGTATATGCATGTTTAAACATTTTAACACATTTAAAGGAAAGTAGGATTATTTATCTTTTCTTTAGTATAACATTTGTTTAGGCATTGAGATTATATAAGCACAATAGTTGTTCTTTCTTTTCTGTATATTTGCATTTATCCATCGGGGCCTTTATGGAGGAGGGAGGTTGTTCAATTGGTATGATTCTCTTTGCTTTGTAATTGTTATATTACTGACTGTACTTTGCTTAGGTCCATTTGCATTTTCAAAGCTCATATTTACTAGTAGAACTTGCCTTAAATTTGGGATAAGGAAGAAGATAAAGTAGTGATATATGACAGTGAAAAAATGTTTTCTATTAATAAACTTTATTTTTCTTTACAAAAAATAGGACAAAAAGTCAGTAGAAAGTACTTGCCTTTGTTTTGCACGTCTAGTGGACAACTTCCAACATGAGGAGGTATGCATTTAGCCTTTGGTTGTATTTTTACGAAGTTGTTGAATTACTGAATCATGATGTAACAATTTCTTTTTTCTTGTGTTTGTATAGAATTTACTCCAGCAGGTTGCTTCCAAAGATCTGCTTACAAATGTTCAGCAGCTGTTAGTAGTGACTCCACCAATTTTAAGTTCTGGGATGTTTATTATGGTGGTTCGAATGTTTTCTCTGATGTGTTCCAACTGTCCAACTTTAGCTGTTCAACTCATGAAGCAAAGTAAGTGCTATTTTATTAAACTATGCAGGAAAAGTAGCTTGTTGGTTCTTCATTAATAAGTAAAGTCATCATAAGCCAAGCAAGTAGAACAGATCATAGGCACTGGATAGTAAAGAAGAAAAATGTTAATATGTAATAAATTTGTGTTGGGACAGTATATTAATGTTTCTAATATACAGTTTTTATGTATATGTTAAAAGTTTATTCTTGGTGGTTCCAGGGCTAATGACCCAAGATCATTGATTTTTATACAATGTTAATTATGTAATGATCCTTCATTAGGAAAATTCTGGATTTTATATTATCAGTGACTACTTGTCTTTAGTGTGTAGCTAGTCTTTTCTGCCTATGTTAAATTTTGTAGCAGTTTATCTGATTCCAGAATGCTTTCTTCCCTTAAAAAGTTGGAACTTATTTACGCTGATGATTGTCTCTGATGTTTGCTAATTTGGTGTTTCTAATCCTTTTTATACCTTACCCAATGTGCAGAAAATACAGTTTTATTGCACTGCTTTTGTAGTTTGATCAGTCCTCTCTTAAACCTTAGACTTTACAAGTTAATGTCAGAGAATGATGGGGCTTCAGAAAACATCTATGTTAGGATTATTTCTAGTAGATCAATTTTGCATGGAACATCTGTAATTATGGGTCATTTTATACCCATAATTCTAATCTCTAAGGATGTTACCCTGGGGGAGTCAGTGATGATACTCACTGATAAAGGAGCATTTGGTCCCAATGTCTCTGAAAGTATATTTAGCAGTATAATATTTTTATGTTTGAGAAACTCTGTTGTATGTTTAGTTTCATTTCTTGTGAATTAATGCCTTGGAACAGAGCTTTATAGAAAACCAGAGTTGTTTAGGTGATCAGTTTGAAAGATCCCCTTAAAAGCATTGAGTCTTTCCCATATTTGGTTTTCAAAGAAGAGTTTTGAGTATGCCATGAAGAAAGTGCTCTCTGCCTAAATAAATAAAATTGGGGAAGGTTAAACTCCTTCTTGATTAGTAACAGTACACTTTACTTAATATAAAATTCCTAGGAGCTCTTTGACCTTTGCTTAGCTCAACATGTCTTGAATTTAGAGTACAAATGATCTCTTTGTTACTATACATCTTGTTACATACAATATATCCCTAAACACCAATTTTGGGGAATTGCTGCCTTACTTTTGTTTGTTTCAGCATTTTGAGTTTTTTTTCTTTTAATGTGATGAATGTTTTCACCTCTTTTGCATCCTCCAGGAAGTTTGCTACATATTTATCTTAAGGAGGCCACTGTACTTTTTCTACAATAGTATCTCAAAGGAAACATGGAACTCTTCCTAGTCTCCATTTCATTGTCATCCTCTGATTTCTTTTTAAAAAATTATCCTTATAATGTGCTATTCCATGTATTTACATTTCTTGATAAAGTTGGCAAAACTAATTTTTAAAAAATTTTCATCACTATTTGTGAATTTTCTATGAGGCAGGGATATAACTGTCTACATCTGTGTGCAAATCAATGGTGAATGTTATCCCTGGTAGCGTAACTTATTGATTATTGGCAAAACATAATGTTTATGTACAATATTTTACACATGTAAAATATTTATAGGAACAGACGCATAATACCATAACCAACAAAGACCCAGCTCTGTGTTTCGGTGTCAGCTATTAGAGTGACTAAAGTATAGAGACCAGGAGCTCCTTCCACTCACAGTTCCTTTACATTCCAGTAATTATTATGTAGAATTCTCCAGAAACTAATGTCTTGGCATGGAAACTTACAGTAGAGAATACTTCAATGATTTTTGTATCAAGTTGGCATGCTACCATTGTCACATAGGTAATGGTTTTCCTGATCAAAATATGGTCAGATCCAGATGATTTTAAATTGCTATATTTTATCATTTTCTACACATTTTCAGTATATTTGAATCGTAGACAAATTTGAATTGAGGTATATTGAAAGCACTTTTGTATAAATTAAATACTCCTTAAGGAAAATAAGATTTCTGAAGTTTCTGGAGGTGAGAAGGAATTATTAGTTGAGTGAAGTCCCTAGAAAGATATTCTTAAATTCTACATAAATTTATTTTTAGATTTTTAATTACAGCTCATTTGGGTTTTTTACTGTAATTAGTAAATTATGTTGTTGTTTTATATCTTTTTTTTTTTTTTTTGAGACAGAAAGTCTCACTCTGTTGCCCTGGCTGGCTAGAGTGCCGTCGCGTCAGCCTAGCTCACAGCAACATCAAAGTCCTGGACCCAAGCTATCCTCCTGTCTCAGCTTCCCGAGTAGCTGGGACTACAGGCATGTGCCACCATGCCCAGCTAATTTTTTTCTACATATTTTTTAGTTGTCCAGCTAATTTCTATTTTTTTTTTTTTTTTTTTTTTTTTTATTAAAGATGGGGTCCCGCTCTTGCTCAGGCTGGTCTTGAACTCCTGAGCTCAAACGATCCACCTGCTTTGGCCTCCCAGAGTGCTAGGGTTACAGGCTTGAGCCACCGTGCCCAGCCTGTGTTGCTTTGTAAAAAGTTAATTCTGATTATTTTTCCCTGAGGGAATGTTTGCCTATTAAATAAGGTACTATAACTAGTATAATAGGCTTTTGTTTTCTGTTATTGGTTTTACAGACATTGCAGAAACACTTCACTTCCTCCTGTGTGGTGCCTCCAATGGAAGCTGTCAGGAACAGATTGATCTTGTTCCACGAAGTCCTCAAGAACTGTATGAACTGACATCTCTGATTTGGTAAAGATTGGGCTTATAATAACTTGTGGTTCATGTGAGGTTATTTTTCTTTAGAAACCTAACATTACTAATAGTTCACAGAGCTACTTATTAAAATAATTGTACTTCTTGTTTTCAGTGAACTTATGCCATGTTTACCAAAAGAAGGCATTTTTGCAGTTGATACCATGTTGAAGAAGGGAAACGCGCAGAACACAGATGGTGCAATATGGCAGTGGCGTGATGACCGAGGCCTCTGGCATCCCTATAACAGGATTGACAGCCGGATCATTGAGGTAGTAGTTTCATCGTACCGTTTAAATATGTCTATTTTGGTGGGAGAGTGGGTGTAGGGATGGAATGGGAGGTGGATATATGTACTTGCAATATGCTCAATTTTGAATTAACTCAAGATTCTCTCATTTTGTCTCCTGAGAACAAGGTCCTCATTTCTGTTCAGGTCAGAAAACATGATGTTCTAGTCCTGCTTCTGCTGCTAAGTACCTGGTTGACTTGGAGCAAGTAATTTAAGTTCTTTGTTCCATAGTTTCCTCATTTCTGAAAGGAAACATTGGAGGAATTAAGCTATATGTTTCCAAAACATATCTATCTTCTACCTCCTAGCCAAAAGAAATCTCCCACAAGCAAAGATTTAGATACAAATAGCTGCTTAATAATTTTTAAGAGTAAAAACATTGAAACAAATATCTTACTCTATGTGAATGAAAAAGTAAATTGTTATTACATATATTGGCTTGAATATATTCCAAATAATAATGGGATAAATTTTAATGACGTAAAAGGGGATATGATTATTGAAAAACACAACATACAAAATTATGTGAATCTTATGGGAACTCAGCAAAATAAGTGAAAGGTGAGTAATATAAAGGAGAGGAATACACCAAAATATGAACAGTGATTTTCTGTGATAGTTTTATGTGTGATTTTAATTTTTATTTCCATAGTTATTAGGTTTGCACTGAAATATTTTTAAAAAATTAAATCAGCGTGTTTGCCCTAGCTTATGAAGTGTTTGTTGGTTACTGCATTGAGAATATTGTCCATCATTTACTAATATCTTCAATATATAAGATACTTGTAAGTGTTAATATTTTCTAATTTCAACCTTTGATATTAGAATTTCTTTAGAGCAGCACACTTTTTGAATGGACATCCTTCTTTAAAGATGTCTTCCACCAATTTCTAAGAATGAATTTTTGAAAAAATTTTATACCATTGGCTTAATGTTATAAAATCAAGAGTTCTTGAGATGAAATCTAAATTCAGAGCCAGCTTTTATGAGGAAGTTGACTTTGATTAGTCTTTTGTGTATTGTTAGCATTAGCATATAAGCAAGCAGGCCAGGCCTACTAATGATCCTGGTTTTGAACTCTTAGCAGTCTTCTTTTTAACATTTTCCTGATTGTTGCATCTTTACCATTAGCTTACTCTCTCATATGTGCTGAGGATCCTGTCCTCCATTCAACCTAGGAGTTCCATAAATTGGTCTCTTTAATAAGAATAGATATTCTGCCGCTTCTATAGACTATCTAAAATCAAGCAAACTGTGTTACTCAAACTCTCTCAATTTAGATATTTCTGTATATTGTATGCAAGCCTGGCAGTGAATCTCGTTAGTTCATTTGCATCTCTTTCAATCTTAAAGTTGTCTTTGTTTATTAAGGAGAATTTTATAGGATTATTTTGCTTAAAGGAGGATCTCGATGGGCTGCTAAGAACCCATCATGTAAATGTTTTTAATCTAAGAATCCTAAGATATGTGGATAACAAATTTTTTTCTATCAGCAATGTCTTAAATGTTTTCGTAGCACAAACGGTGTCGTCTTCTTCATGTCAATGATGCTTGTATTACTGGATCTTTGATGAGGATTTTACTTGGATTTATGTCTGTGGGTACCTGATAGGGCCTGAGGTGTATATCTTTGTTTAATTAAACTTGATGTATTTAATGAATGAGTTTTGTCATATCTACACCATTAAATTATGCATATTCTGTTACTTTGCCATCTAAGGCCTGATGAAATAAGTATGTAAGATAGCATTTACGGAAGGTCCCCGCTGTGTCTTAAGGTAATAAATTTCTCCATGTTTATATTCAAGGTTTCTCTCTCTTTGCTCTCAGGCAGCCCATCAGGTCGGTGAGGATGAGATAAGCTTGTCCACTCTGGGACGAGTTTATACTATTGATTTTAATTCTATGCAGCAAATCAATGAGGACACGGGAACAGCACGTGCCATTCAGAGAAAACCTAACCCCTTAGCCAATACTAACACTAGTAAGTACCTTCTGAGTTCAAATAGTACTGTATTGTCATGTGAGTAGTATTTTCTATTTGCATAATAGTTGATTGATTATCATTTTAAACTTAAGACAGTTGCATAATACTACTTAGGTTTTTTGGTGGTTGCTTTTTTTTTTTTTAAAGTCCTGTTCCTTCATTTACAAATGAGCCAGCATTACTTACCAGGTATCTTCCCCAAGATTTTTCTACTAATGTGATGTCCTGGGATGCAACTTAATAAGATTGGCTCATGCAGATTCATCCACTCATTAGTTCTTTCCAAATTTTCATTTTATACCTTCCTGCCAAAATTCTCTTTAACTAATGAAGAACAGATGATAGTGATTTTTTTTTTCCCTGACATTTATCTTTCCCTCAGAGATTTAGTCCATTGCTTTTGCATCTCTTGTTTAGAGCACAGAGATCATATTTTATCTGAAAAGGGCCAGATGGTAAATATTTTAGGTTTTGTAGGTCATATAAGTTTGTACTTACCACTGCCATTGTAGCTCTAAAGCAGCCATATACAACATGTAAAGACATTTATATGGTTGTGTTCTAATAAAATGTTATTTACAAAAACAAGTGTTGGGCTGGATTGGGCTTGTGGACCATACTTTGCCAACCCCTAATCGCTTACTATGATCACTTATTATCAACTACCTTTTCCCTAGAATTGATGCCACTAAGCAAAGTGGCAGAACCACCTTGTTTATCCATTTCACATGACTTCTAGCTAAATACTATCCATTTCTTGAACCCTGCTTAGTTGGTTAGTATTGAAATTTCCCCAATATTTCATTGAATATGTATTAATAAAATAAAGTACAATGTGATTTCTCATTATCTTTAGCTGACCAGAATAGTCAGTGGTTTTCTAGCTGGCTGAGTTTTATCTTAATGGTGCCTTTAGCATTTTTGTAAACCCTAGTTGATCACATTAGATAAGTTAATTTGTTTTATAACAAAAAAAATTTTAATAGCATTTTCAGTAATTGTATTGACATGAATGCTTTGTGTTTGTAAAGTCTGTCACTTCAGAATGTCCTCTTTTTTTTTAATATGTATAACAGGTGGATATTCAGAGTTAAAGAAGGATGATGCTCGAGCACAGCTTATGAAAGAGGATCCGGAACTGGCTAAGTCTTTTATTAAGACATTATTTGGTGTTCTTTATGAAGTGTATAGTTCCTCAGCAGGACCTGCGGTCAGACATAAGTGCCTTAGAGCAATTCTTAGGATAATTTATTTTGCGGATGCCGAACTTCTGAAGGATGTTCTGAAAAATCATGCTGTTTCAAGGTGTGTTCATGAAAATAGTAAAAGCATTTTAGAAATTCAGGTCTGCGAGTAATTTCAGAAATTCTCTAAAGTAATAATACAGAAAAATATACATAGAAGTATGGAGTATCTTGAGCCCTTTTTTGGTCTGTTTATATTCACATACAACTTTTATAAAATATAAAAGTTGAGCCTTTATGAAAATTTTGTTTTAATGGAATGATTTCACAATGAAAATATTTTGCTCTGAAATTTGAAGTAGTATGGCCAAAAATAATTGTCAAATTCAAGCAAAGTTTTATATACAAATGCTTTCTTTTTTTAGTCACATTGCTTCCATGCTATCAAGCCAAGACCTGAAGATAGTAGTTGGAGCACTTCAGATGGCAGAAATCTTAATGCAGAAGTTACCTGATATTTTTAGTGTTTACTTCAGAAGAGAAGGTAATGTCATTCATGATAGTAAATTAATGGTCCTTTAGATAACACTTCTATAGAAATATAGTTTTAATCTGAGAAAAAAAAACTTTTAGCTTTTCTTTTTTCTTTTTGAGATAGAATCTCACTCTGTTGCCCAGGCTAGAGTGAGTGCCGTGGCGTCAGCCTAGCTCACAGCAACCTCAAACTCCTGGGCTCAAGCAATCCTTCTGCCTCAGCCTCCCGAGTATTACAGGCATGCGCCACCATGCCCGGCTAATTTTTTCTATGTATTTTTAGCTGGCCAATTAATTTCTTTCTATTTTTAGTAGAGGCGGGGTCTCACTCTTGATCAGGCTGGTTTTGAACTCCTGACCTTGAGCGATCTGCCCGCCTCGGGCTCCCAGAGTGCTAGGATTACAGGCGTGAGCCACCGTGCCCGGCCTAGCTTTTCTTAATATGACATTTACATACTTATAGCTCAGGTATACAAAGAGTGTCTCTTTTTTTTTTTTTTTTTTTTTATTAAGACAGAGTCTCACTTGGTTGCCTGGGCTAGAGTGCCATGGCATCATCCTAGCTCACAGCAACCTCAAACTCCTGGGCTCAAGCAATCCTCCTGCCTCAGCCTCCCGGGTAGCTGGGACTACAGGCATGTGCCACCATGCCCGGCTAATTTTTTTCCATATATATACTTTAGTTGGCCAATTAATTTCTTTCTATTTATAGTAGAGACGTGGTCTCGATCTTGCTCAGGCTGGTTTTGAACTCCTGACTTTGAGCAATCCGCCCGCCTCAGCCTCCCAGAGTGCTAGGATTACAGGCGTGAGCCACCGCGCCTGGCCCAAAGAGTGTGTCTTTTATGTGTAATAATACAGGTTGTGTGAGATTCACTGTCAGTTGATGAATACTTAATAAGTTTCAATGATTTAAGTGTTTGCTGGCCAGAAGCAATAATGGACTTTATATATATACATATATATGTGTGTGTGTGTGTGTATGCATGTATATGTATATATGTATGTAATATAAAGATTCCTTCAGTAAAAGTCAGAAATTGCTTTTTTCCCAGTGAATCATATCAGTAGATCAGAGCATTTCTAATGTTAGAGAAATTATTGAGTAAATAATTACCTATTTCAAGGCTTAGGATAATCTTCCAGAATGCAGTTAGTAGGTCTTCAGTTTAAGACATTTGATTGTCAAAATCAGCATAGGAGACATGGTACTTTACCATTCTCTTTTTAAAGTGAAACTGTTTAGCTCATTCAGGTGTTATGTATTTTCCAAACCTGTCAAAATATTATCTAATTGATCAGGAACTTCATTCTTTTTTTTTTTTTTTTTTTTTTTTTGAGACAGAGTCTTACTCTGTTACTCCTGGGCTCAAGTGACCCTTCTGCCTCAGCCTCCTGAGTAGCTGGGACTACAGGCATGTGACACTATGCCTGGCTAATTTTTTCTATATATTTTTAGTTGTCCAATTAATTTCTTTCTATTTTTAGTAGAGATGGAGGTCTCACTCTTGCTCATGCTGGTTTTGAACTCCTGACCTTGAGCGATCCTCTCGCCTTGGCACCCCCAGAGTGCTAGGATTACAGGCCTGAGCCACCGTGCTGGCCAGGAACTTCATTCTTAACAGAAATCTCTTCATGGCTCTTCAAGTCTTTTAGGGGGTAGTAAGGTCTTGTGGGGATTTGTGAAATAATTGTGTTTTCCCCTCATGACATCTTTATCTTTATTATTACAGGCAATCCTAGTTCTTTCTGCATATGATCTGTTTTCTCCTCTTTCGATCACCTTTTCTTAAGCTGGATCCTTATCTCTTCTTATCTTGAATGCAATAGATATGCTAATATAATAGTATTGACCAAAATGGAAAGAGGTTTCTGCCATTTAAAATTCGTTTTGCTCAAATAACAAGTTTTTTTAATCCAACAATACATATTTAAATGAAAGAAAGCAAAATTCCTTCCATTTCCCAAAGATAACTGTTGTTAAGACATCAAGTATATAACAAATAGGCATTTTCTGAACTCATACAAATATTTTATATATGGATATATAGTTTCCTTCTATTTGTTCTGCTTTTCTGGTTTGAAGTATATCAGAATCACTTTCTTTTCAGAGTTTTTATTTTTTATTTTGATAGGATCAACTATCAAGTTAAAATTAAATTTCCCACCATCAAATAATTATATAGCTTATACATTATGATGTTTATGCCAAAATCTTGATTAATTCTACTGCTTTGCATCTGGCTAGGTCTTGCTGTTCTTTCAAGTTTCAGCTTAAATGTCACTTTTCCCTGAAGATCTTGCCTTACTTCTAGATTTACCTGTAGATTTGGTTAGATCCTCTCACTGTAAGCTCCAGCAGCGCTGTATTTTATTTCTTACAAACACATCACTCTTTATTGTAATTTCTTGTAAAATGTATCTTTCTCACTAGTCAGTAAGTTCCCCGAATGTGTTTGCTAGTCTCTTTCCTTATTAGTACCTAGCACAGCCTGGCATGTAATTACATCAAATAGTATTTGTGGAACACATGCTTCAAGTTTGAATTCATTGTGACTTCTTTCTTTCTTCCTTCCTTTCCTTCCTTCCTTTCCTTCCTTTCTTTTTTACCAGTTTGCTTTTTTTTTTTTTTTAAAGAATCTGAAGGAAACCTAGACTTTTCCTCAGAAAACTGTGAATGTGTGGACATTACTCATTATTCACATAAATTCATGTACCAGTTTGCCATAGATTTTACCCACACTGATAGGCACACACCTTTGTATACAGTTCATAGTTCTTGGACACACCCCTTCATACACATATCCTCCTGTGATCCTAGCCCAGATAAGAACTTCTGTCTCAGAGGTTACTCATATTTAGCTCTTCTTACACACCTCTTACACACAATGATGTGACAGTCACCACCTTTCAGTAGCTGGCGTTTTGTTTTCTGGTAGTGGTGGTGTTACTGTGGTCTTGTAATTTTGTACCCCTTGAAAGTTAACTGATGATTCTAGGTCTTTTTCTCCCCTTCTAACTATCACACCACAAAGTGCATAAATTGTATTTCTATAATTGATTATTGTTCTTATAATGAGTATTTTGTACTTTGAATAGGACTATGTGACCTTGTTAAATTTCATGTGATCTGGTTTTGAAGATTAGAAGACATTCTGTATAAATATTTTTCTTTAACACTGAATTTTCATTTTCTTTCTCTGATTTAAGTCAAGTTGAAAACTCTGGCTCCTAATTTTTTTTCCCTATTTGCCAGCTATTTTTTAGTCACTCTCTATATTATATCAGTGTTATTATTTGGGGATTTTGTAATGGCAGGGAGGCAGTCCTGTCTCCTGATTAACACATTAACTGCCCTATGAGTTGTATTTAACTCACGCTACTTTTGAGCCTTGGGCCTCATGAATCATATGTAATTCACATGTCTCTTAACGTTGGGAGCTGCAAGAACTATTTCTCAAGTTGCATATAACTCACACATAGAAAGCAATAAAAAATAAATTTTTCATTAAATTAGAAAGGATAGTTTTGTTTTCAAAGTTTTTATTCTATTTTCGTAATAAAACACTGTGACCCCAAGGAAAAAATTTTTTTTTCTAGCGTGGCAGTTAATGTGTTGAAACTGACTTCTTTTCGTCTCTGTTACCATAAAGGTGTAATGCATCAAGTAAAACACTTAGCAGAATCAGAGTCTTTGTTGACAAGTCCACCAAAGGCATGTACGAATGGGTCAGGATCCTTGGGGTCCACGACATCAGTCAGCAGTGGAACAGCCACAGCTGCCACTAACGCCGCAGCTGACTTGGGATCACCTAGCTTGCAGCACAGTAGAGATGATTCTTTAGATCTCAGCCCTCAAGGGTAAGTGAGAGTTTTCTTGTGATTTTTTTGCTCTTTGCCTTTAGCCCTGCTTTGGTGGGTAAGACCTCATATAGGGAGTGAAATGGTAAAATATTAGCATGTACCTTTTATATTTTTCCATCTGTATTTTGTTAGATGTTTGATGGAAATGGGAAGAAAACATTTATTGGAAACCTATATTGGGCTGTGTTTAGAAACTACAAGAGACACATGCCATTTTCATTGATGTATAAGGGAAGTAAGGCTGAGAAACACTGGTGACTTGGACAGTGTCACATGATCCGTTACAGATGCAGGGTTTGGGTGTTCCTTTCTGATTCCATAATCTTGTGATTATTGTATTGCTGCATATATATCGCCTTTGATATACTTTTGAGATATCCAGGTATTGATTTGGCAGAAAACATTAAAAATTAGAAGATTAGAATATGGTGGCAAACAAATCCCTGATTTGCCATTTACCCTTTTTGGGGGATGGTAGAAGAAATGGGAGAGGATCTTGTTCTGTTTCCCAGGAGGCTGGGCTGCAGTGGAACAATCATAGCTTACTGTCACTTCAAACTCCTATGCTCAAGTGATCCTCCCACCTCAGCCTCCCTAGGTGCTAGGACAACAGATGCATGCCACAGTGCCCAGCTAATTTTTAAAAATTTTTTATAGAGATGGAATTTCACTAAGTTGCCCAGGCTCATCTTGATCTCAAGGCCTCAAGTGATGCTCCTACCATGGCCTCCCAAAGTGCTGGGATTACAGGCATGAGCTACCATGCCTGGCCCCATTTATCTTTAATTGGAGCAAATGGGAGCAAATACTTTGCTTTTAATAAAGGAAAATTTTCTACTGTTATTTATTAGCTTTTATTCTGTGTTATGTTGTGCTACTAAGAATGTTACCAAACCCTAATATTGGTTTTCATTTTGTTGTTTGAAACAAATCATACTCTAAAAGTGTTTTTGTTTCTTTGCTGTTAGGAACTTAATACTGCTAGGTGAACAGTACATGATGATCCAAAATCTGTTCTGAAATTCAGAATGTACTCAGTGCAGTACTCCTTTTTGGTCCTTTTAAGCTGAAAAGTAGATCTTGGTAAAACATATTAATAATCAACAAGTAGGTTCCAACAGTTTAATCCTGTAAACCCCGCAGGGTGGCATTGTCTTGAGCAAGTAGCCCCCTGGGGAAGGGAGGATAGCTGCTTTTGGTACCACCTGCTGGCAGTTGTCCATTCTAGCTTAAATATGAATTTTGGCAGTTCTCAGACTTGTGGCAAACTGAAACTTCTGGCTGTTATTTTAGCACGTTGCTGGGTTTAGGTGGTACCCATGTCACCTGACCAGTCTGAGGAGATTGGACATGGAGAATTCTGGGGCCTCTACTTTCCTGATTCTGAGGTTATGTTTGCCTGCGATTTAACCTTCCATCCTTGCCATCCCCTTTACTTCCTTCCCAGCCCCATGCCTACCCCCTAGCTGCTGTAGTAACCCTAAGTTACTGCAGGGTTTTACTGTATAATGCAGGCATGGTACCCGAGACATCATAGGTACTCGGTGAATTTCAAGGAACTGTGATGCAGTTAGGACAAAAGCAGTATTTATGAGCCACTGTAAATTGAGTTGGAGTTGATTATAGATTCTAACAGTTGAAGATTCCAAAGAGAGAGAAAAGAAGATTTTTCTTAAAGTGTTTTTAGAACTTTAAGTGGTTCTGTATCCCAGTATAGTTGCAAGTGAAAAGTTCATATTAACTTTATTTTTAAAGTGAAAATTTGTTTAATTATATTTTTTTATCCTTAGAAAGTTCATTTTACCTGATTGTCAATCATATTTGAGCACATTAAGTAGATTCTGTAGAAATGTCAGGTGTTGGAAGACTTTTTTCCACGTTTTTTCAGATTTTTCCAGTTTTATTTGGGTTACAAGACCAACTGAATGTGAACATTTTTCCTCTTTTCTATCTTATGGAGTCTTGTCATTCTAAGAATCTATTACTATTTCAAACTATTTCTAGTGTTAAGAACATAAGCTACACATGTTCCATTTAATTTATGATTCTCATTCAAAGTAGATTACTCACACTATCACTCACTAGATTTATATATACATTAAAAGCCCACGAAAGTGTTTATAAATGTATTCATTTAGGATGTTATTGCCATTGCCACACCATGAAATTGTTTAGGTAGTATATTGTAAGCAGTTTGGAAAATGCTTTGATAATATGAACACTAAGTGCTATGTATATTTTACTTGTTGCTTTTTAGGTTAGGAAAGAAATATGATACTCGTATTTAACATACTCTTTTTCTAGTTGATGAATACTCAGTTTTTTTATCTTGGTTCTTTGTGTTGTATATTTGCTTTATGCACTTTGTGTATTACATAAGAAAGTTGAACACACAGAATTCAGTACCCTATTTGGATTTATTTTTAGTAGTTCAGTATAGTCAAATAGCTAGTTATTTTCCGAACTAATGATTTCCTGTGTCTGTACACCTCTAGAACATAACTGGCACAGAGTCAGCATTAAATAATCACTAAATGAAAAATACGGTCATAACATTTTGTAACTAATTGTTTCTGCCATTTTAGCTTGCTTTTTCAATGAGTGAAGATATAAATCAGTGGTAATTACTAAACTTATTCCATATTTTCCCATGTGATAGTCGGTTAAGTGATGTTCTAAAGAGAAAACGACTACCAAAACGAGGGCCAAGAAGGCCAAAGTACTCACCTCCCAGAGATGATGACAAAGTAGACAATCAAGGTAATCGCTTTGATGAAACTGTGGGGAGTTAAAGGGGAAAGTGATCACAGTTGCAGAAATATACTTTGTTAAAACTGCCAATAGGTCTTAAATTACGCCTGGGTTTCCTAAGTTTCCTTAGGACTTAGTGTTCTTAAGTCCTTCTTTTAATATGTTAAAACTGTGGATCAATTTTCATCAATCATGCTAAAATGATTTAACTGTAGTTCTCCTTTCTTTTCATAGCTAAAAGCCCCACCACTACCCAGTCACCTAAATCTTCGTTCCTGGCAAGCTTGAATCCAAAAACGTGGGGACGGTTAAGTGCACAGTCCAACAGCAACAACATTGAGCCAGCACGAACTGCCGGAGTTAGTGGTCTTGCCAGGGCTGCCTCAAAGGACACCATATCCAATAATAGGTGAAGTGGGGGGAAGTCTATGTTGCTTATATTCCCATATCCTAAACACTTATTTCAGCCAGCGCATTTATTGTATGGAGATGTGATACATGGGCACAGACCTTCCATTTGTTCTCAGAAGTGGCATATCTCAAAGATGAGATAGATACTCAATTCATGAACCCCGCATCTGGCTTTGTCCTAAGTTCCAGTCTTATATTTTAAAGCTCCTTTCAACATATTTAACTGGAAATCATTTATGTTCAAATCAGTCAAATTATGTTCCCCATGGCAGCTGTTCTTCAGTTCCTCTCTACTAGGAAAAGCTGACATTTTCTGTCCACACCCACACATATTTATGATAAATTTCTCTGCCCATTACAATGGAACATAAGAATTTTAGAAGAGAGCCTTTTTTAAAACAAAAAATCTTGGCGTTCTATCAGCTAAACAATTTCACACCAACTTACAGCTTTTAAAGTCCTTGGGAATTACATTTTGTGAGGTGTTTTTTTTTGTTTTGTTTTGTTTTTTGGCTCTGGATATAACATCCCAACTTGGATTATTTCCTTCACAAATAAAAAGTTTTGAAAAATCAAATGCCGTTGGGAAAATGTGATTTTTCATTTGGTTGGTGGTGGTTCTGAATTTTAGTGAATAAAAAGAATGAATGTATTTCTGAAGCTATCAGTATTTGTAAGTTAAGCAGATGGGTTTCATTCATCATAGCTTATCACACACCTAACATGTACATGTTTCTTCTCTGTAGTTCTTCACTTCTCTAGGGAACACAAGTAAAGGACAGTGTAGATATGTCTGCACTTTAGAAAACAGTCGTGTAAAATTGCATTTGGGTGAACACTTAGGAAACGGTTACATTGTAGGGTCCCAAGAAATTAGAGCATTTTGTTTACTATTCATGTAATGACCTGAAAGGTATTTTAAATACCTGAACAATTCTCTGGATACATCTTAGCCCATTTTTAAAGTGAAATTTAATTTGGTTAATATGGAATCTGAATGTACTAATCCATAAGCAATAGGCCAAAAATGGTTTTAAATGTAGCAGCTGTTTGCCTTGGTCAGAAATTATGATTGACATCCTTTTCACACGCACTGAGACTTCAATATCTCCTTTTTCTTACTTGTAGAGAGAAAATTAAAGGTTGGATTAAGGAACAGGCACATAAATTTGTAGAGCGTTATTTCAGTTCTGAGAATATGGATGGAAGCAACCCTGCACTGAATGTCCTTCAGAGACTTTGTGCTGCAACTGAACAACTCAACCTCCAGGTACTGTGTCTGTGCATCTTGCTAGTTTTTCTCAGTCTCTTCTGGCATCTCTTTAGTCTTAATACTCCTTTCCTTGGTGAATCTAGCTTTCCATAGATTTAACTATTATAGATTAATTAACTTTGTTACCCCACATGTACCTTTGGTGCTGACATTTCTATTACTTGTCCCTTGACTGTCAGCTTTCATCATTATATCATTAAATGAACTACAGATCATCTTTGACTTTCTTTCCTTCACGTTCCATATTTCTTGACAAATGAAGAGACTTTAGAAATGTCCATCACCTTAAGCATATCTCTTTTCTAAGCCCTCTTCAACTATAGGTATTAAGAGTTGATAGGCCTCTCCTTAACCCCTCTCTCCATGCAGTCTGATTGTATTCAGAGAGGGTGGAGGTTTAATAATAAGCTTTTTATGTTTATCTGAATCTCTCTCTCTCTTTTTTTTTTTTTACATTTTTGATGTACTTTGAGCAATTTTGGTAATACATGTTTTCCAAGAGATTGTTCGTTTTATTGATTTTGAATGTATAAATTTAAAGCTAAGCCTTGTATTTTTTTATCTGGTATTATAACCCCTTATTCTTTGATTTGTATTCTCATCTGCTGACAAAAATTTCTTTTAAACAAACAACATTGGTTGAATGTGAAGATTAGTTTTCTTATGTTATTATGGATACCTGTTTTTTTGGTCATGAGATATTGACCATTGTTGTCTGCATATAAGAACATATTTTCCAAGGATTTACTAAGAATATACCACTCCCCATCCCTGTTTTTTAAAGTCATTGAGAATGTCTTTTGTTTTGGGGGAGGAATGTCAATTGTGCATGTAGTAAATGCTGTTTAAATAATTATAAAAGTACTCTTCCCAACTCTTTCAGGTGGATGGTGGAGCTGAGTGCCTTGTAGAAATCCGTAGCATAGTCTCAGAGTCAGATGTTTCATCATTTGAAATCCAACATAGTGGATTTGTGAAGCAGCTGTTGCTTTATTTGACATCTAAAAGTGAAAAGGATGCTGTGAGCAGAGAGATCAGATTAAAGAGATTCCTCCATGTATTTTTTTCTTCTCCAGTAAGTTATCTAATAAAGCTTGTGTATCTTATTATAAGAATTAGTGTTCACTAATGCATATATTTTCATCCCAGTAGTTGTTTCCAGTAGGTGTTTGTCAGGATATTGAGGGAAAATTTCTGGCTTGCTTATGGACAGTTGGATTCCTTGGACTTCTATATATCAAAGTAAATAGTAAAATAACAAAATGGTGATTTAATGAAGCCCATGCCACAGTTTCTATGGTGGAAGTATCTATTCTCAAAAGTTGTTTTTAAGCATACTGTGATATCTTCTTTTAGGGAAATAGGCAGGCATAACGTAGCTATAGACATATGATAGAGGAGAGACATGTTTCCATTTTGTATATAAAACACAGTCCTAACGATTCCATTCAAGGGTGCTTAATCACCATTTATAATGTCGATTACAAGGCCAGGAACCACGGAGTGGCTCCCTTCCCTTTACTCTTAATGGGTGAGAGCAATAGGGTAATCACTCATGGATGCTTGACTTAACAATATTCTCCTTGTTTACAACTGCTTAAGAGAAGGCATCCCTTGGGAAGTTTCTATTTGGATTATGTATGTAATAGGGTTAAGGATAATTCTCCTATGTATTAGCAATACTACTTCACCATACCCTTGCAATATTCATGGTCATTTGAGTACTGCTTGAATTATTATAGCTTGTGGGGGTACATGAAGCAGAGTTGATATTTATTGGAGATTCATTAGATATGTGGCAGTATCGGATATAGCTTTATACCATGCTTAAAATTATGTGGTAGTCTGCAGTCTCTTATCTGAAACACCTGGGGTTGGGTGGGTTTCGGTGGTCTGCAGTGTACATTAATATCCCTAGTGGATTCTAAACAATACTCTTTTCACAGCAAAATATACGAATATTTTTCCTAAAATAGATAAATAAAGACTGTGAATAGCCTCATGTTTGTTTGGGCTTGATTTTGCCACCAAATGACTTGTGTTTTCATAGCCTTTTGAATTTAAGAATTGTGAATAAGGGATTTTGGGCTGTATAAAGAACTTCTTTTATTGAAATAATATGTTTGAAAATGTTGTTCCAGCCAAACCTGTCATAAAAGATAAAAATGAATAGATGAATGATTCTCTTGTAAAATTGCTTATTAAATTTTCTTGCTGAGGAGTGTTCCATTTTCAGAAGGCCTTGCTTACCCTGTTGGTTTATTTATAACTTTAGCTTCCTGGAGAAGAGCCCATTGGAAGAGTAGAACCAGTGGGCAATGCACCTTTGTTGGCATTAGTTCACAAGATGAACAATTGCCTCAGCCAGATGGAACAATTTCCAGTAAAAGTACATGATTTCCCTAGTGGAAATGGGACAGGAGGCAGGTAAGGACCATTGCTGGGGTATTGTACCTTGCCGTTGGACATTGGTGCTTAATGTCATGGAGGTAAAGTGGCAAGAGCCTTGTAGCCAAAGAACATTCAGCTATTACTGAGAAATTGAGTACTCTAAAGAATAAATTAAATACTTTTTATCTTTAAAATCGTAACATGTGTCTTAAACAGGATGTTCTAAAAATATATAATCTAGTGATTATGTTGGCACCTTGTGATAGGCTTAGTTTTCCTTAAGTTGATATACTTTAACATATAAAGCTTCTCAAAGAACTTTATAGATGCAGATAATAAAATATTTACATTCTGTGCAATATGATTTCATATGTAAAATAAATGGTTATAAGTGGTTATATTTTGATGAGTTTGAACAAGTATTTAAAACTTTTACTAATTTGATAAAAGTTTCTATTTTTTCAATAATAGTTTTAGAGACTTGTGCTACAAGAAGGAATTGTAAAAATTAAGTATTGTGTATTATGGAATGTTACAAGCTTTGTGGACTATTTTCACTGGAAGCCTAGGAGATAAATTAGTTCAGTTTTAAAATCCACATTCCAATGTTTTAAAAATATTTTTAAAATGTGATTAAAACAAAATGCATCGTTGAGTAGATAAAGCAATCACAGTTGTGGACTAGGGGTTTTTTTCCTTCTTTGAGTGTGGTATTCAGTTTTGATCATTGTACTATCCTTCAGTTTATGAAATAAAGGGATATTTTCAACTATGGTTGAGAAAACCATGAAACTTTAAATTTTTGTCCAAATTCATATACAATCTACATGTTTAAATAAGCATATATTAATATAATGGAATAGTCTCCATACCTCTATTTGTTTGCTTTATAGATAACCACATTTTAAGTTTGTCTTTATCTGGCTCCTGTCAGAGCTTTTCAAAAACAAGCAATTAAATACTATTACCAGGTTTTGATTGCTGTAGCTGTTAAACTTCTTCATTCAAAAGTGTATATAGCAAAGTAAATTTTAAAGACTAGTTTTAGAAGTAATTTTGTCACTGAAATCTTTGAAAGCAAAAATGAAGGGTTTTTTGTTTGTTTTTAAATAGATTTAATAGGAAAGGGCAAAATATTGCAGAAGTGAGTACACTCAAATAGTTGAGGAAGTAATTAAATATCAATGGCAAAATATTTCTGTTCACATGGATTGATGGTGGAACAGAGATTGAATGTTCATTTAAGGTTTTCATATGCATGCATACATACCCATCTCTTCTTATTTATAGTAACTTTTACTAAATAACTTGAATTACTGGCTTACCATTTATACAACTGGTACATGATTATTTTGTAAGAAAATAATATCCTTAAATATCCTTAAGAAAATTCAGGCTTTGTATTATCTTGCCTTTATTTGAATTAATATATATTGATTGTGAAAATAATAGACTAACTTTTTTTTCACAAATTATCTTGAGCTTTTCTCTCAACAGAGGATCACAGGCTTTAAAATTTTTCAACACACATCAGTTAAAATGCCAGTTACAAAGACATCCAGACTGTGCAAATGTGAAGCAGTGGAAGGGTGGACCTGTTAAGATCGACCCCCTGGCTTTGGTACAAGCTATCGAGAGATACCTTGTAGTTAGAGGTACTTTCCATATATATGTTTTGTATGTTTTCATGTGTTTTTGTGATGAAATTAATATTAAGAGATGTATGCATTGTTTCTCTGTTTAATGCTGTTTCTTCTAAAACCTACACAGAAGGAACTTGTTTTCGTGTCATTTATTTTGTATTTAGTATGTAGGCATACACAGAACTTCTTAGGGGTTGACTGTTTACTTGACTGATGAGTTAACTTATTTTGTTGGAATGTAAAGCAGATGACATTTTGTGTTTGACAGTTTTCTTAGACCTTTCTGCTTCATAGATCAGTATAATGTATACAGATTGAGCATCTCAAATCTGAAAATTGGAAATCTTAAATGCTCCAAAATCGGATGCTTTTTGAGTGCTAACATGACATCACAAGTAGAAAATTTCCCACCTGGCACTTTTGCTTTCTGATGATTCAGTGTCCCTAGACTTTGTTTTGTGCACAGAATTATTTAAAATACTCTATAAAATTACCTTTAGGCCTTATATATATGAAACATAATGAATTTTGTGTTTAGACTTGTGTCCCATCCCTAAGATATCTCATTATATATATGCATATATTTGAAAATCTGAAAAAAATCCAATATGTGAAACACTTCTCATCCCAAGCATTTTAAATAGGGTTACTCAACCTCTACATGTTTTTCTAAGGATATATTAGTTTACCCAGTGTATACAGAATTTATTGTGTTTTTGTTTTTGACACTTAAAATTGCTAGGAATTTAATACCCTTCTTTTGGTTCTTTAGGATATGGAAGAGTAAGAGAGGATGATGAAGACAGTGATGACGATGGGTCAGATGAAGAAATAGATGAGTCTCTGGTAAGGTGCTATTCCCACCATGTTGTACTGTACTATATAAAGGTCAAGGCCTATAGCTAAATGGATTTTGCTTTGCTTTATTTAGGCTGCTCAGTTCTTAAATTCAGGAAATGTAAGACATAGGCTACAATTCTACATTGGAGAACATTTGCTACCGTATAACATGACTGTGTATCAGGCAGTACGGCAGTTCAGCATACAGGCAGAAGATGAAAGGGAATCCACAGATGATGAGAGCAATCCTCTAGGGAGAGCTGGGATTTGGACAAAGACTCATACAATATGGCAAGTTGGAAAATTATTTCCTTTGGTTTTTCATGAACCTTGAAACTGTGTGTTAGAATTCATTTATTTTGTATTTATTAAATATATAAATATAAAATATATTAATAAAGTAAATATATAATATAAAATATCATATATTTAAATGTATATTTAGTATTACATATAAATATAAATTTATATTTAAATTAATGGCTGACTTTCATAAGGTGAGGAGGTCCTTAATCCTACTATTTAATGATTGAAAGCTACTTCAAATATTTGATCATGTGCACATTCATATGTATATGTAGCCTTATTCAGTCTACTAGAAAACATATATTTATGGGCAATAATCATGGTTTACATTTACTTTTCTAGATTTATTTCAGGTGCTTATGAAAATGTTTCCATAAGATGATATTTCATTAGGTATTAAGAAATTTAGCATCTCTGAGTCCTTAGAGGCATTTGGATGCAGCTTCCTGCATTTTCTGTGAGTGTCCGCTACTTAAAATTTGAAGAGAGAGCCATTCTTCCCAGAACTACCCTTGTAGTTTCTTAGGTGGCGCCTCCTGGGAAAGGTGATCTCTAGATGGTCTCTTTTAGAAAGCAGTATCATTGTTAATTCTCTGAATTCAAAATAAGGAGAGAGAGAGGATAGACTTAATATTCTTTTGGTGACTGTGTTTGGAGACTGTGGCTTGGATTTGGCTTTGTAGAATAATTTTTAGTTTTAAAATCTACATTTGGTTTACATACTATCTTATTTTAGGTACAAACCGGTGCGAGAGGATGAGGAAAGTAATAAAGATTGTGTTGGCGGTAAAAGAGGAAGAGCCCAAACAGCTCCAACAAAAACTTCCCCTAGAAATGCAAAAAAACATGATGAGTTATGGCACGGTAAGATGATACATAAAAGGAAAAATCGATTGCTATCGGGTAGTAGTCTTCCTGTTTTCATGAGTTTAATGGAGTGATTTATATTTAACAGTAAATCTTTCAATATAATTTAGAAGCAAATGAAATTACAACAGTCTGATTGCTTTTAATTGAATCCTTGACTTTAATATCTAGAAAACAAAAAATTAAGTACCTGTATAAAATTTAATTTGGAAAGAAAATTAGGAAAGAATTTATTTTTTTCTATTACAAAAGTTTATTTAAGAAAAAGTTGGGCCGGGCGTGGTGGCTCACGCCTGTAATCCTAGCTCTCTGGGAGGCCGAGGCGGGCGGATCGCTCGAGCTCAGGAGTTCGAAACCAGCCTGAGCAAGAGCGAGACCCCTTCTCTACTATAAATAGAAAGCAATTAATTGGCCAACTAAAAATATATAGAAAAAATGAGCCGGGCATGGTGGCGCATGCCTGTAGTCCCAGCTACTCGGGAGGCTGAGGCAGGAGGATTGCTCGAGCCCAGGAGTTGGAGGTTGCTGTGAGCGAGGATGACGCCACGGCACTCAGTCTAGCCCGGGCAACAGAGTGAGATTCTGTCTCAAAAAAAAACAATCAAGTTCCTCATTTCCATCAGACACATATTTGCTTGCTCCATCAGCTGAAAGGGCCCGGAAGTCACAACACCCCAGTAGCAAGGAGCACACCAAGGGCCCAGATCTTGGTTTCTAAGAC
>CAUYPO010042198.1:0-23769 GCA_963574435.1 Cheirogaleus major | reverse complement strand
TAACGGATCAACACCTAAGTGGACATATAGGAATAACATTTGTTGGGTGTTGGGCGGGTGGGAGGGGGGAGGAGGGGATGGGTATATACAAACATAATGAGTGAGATGTGCAACGTTTGGGGGATGGTCATGCTTGAGGATCTGCCTCGAGGGGGGAGGGGTGCATGGGCAATATACATAACTATAATATTTGTACCCCCATAATATGCTGAAATAAAATATTAAAAAAAATTTTTAAAAAGCAGTTGACTTTGACTTGGTCAAATTTCTATCACTCATTTAAACACTACAGATTGAAAATTTTTTTATCTGGAACCCCCAGCTTATAATTTCTTTAGTAATGAGTTGAAAATACTCTTTTCATTGGCTTCTGTTACACAACACAATCTCGGGTTTTCTCCTACTTTCCTGGCCACTTCTTTGCAGACTCATCCTGTTTTACCTAGACAGGGCTTTGTCCTAGTACCTCTTCTCTTCTCTATGCTTTTCCTACACCTAGAATTTCAATTTACACCTATACACAGATGAATCTCAAAGCTATATCTCTAGACAAGATATCTATTTTGAGCTTTGCATTTATATAACCAATTGCTTACTTGGCATCATTTCTTGGATACCTTGTTAATGCCTCAAACTCCACATGCCCCAACTTGAACTTACTATCTTCTCTCCAAAGTGAGTCCTCTTCTGGTATTCCATTAGAGGATGGCACCACCATACATTCAATTATACAAGCTAAAACCCTCTCCTCCTGTAGACTTCATTGTCTCTCTCACCTGCCATAGCCAACCCATAATCTTGTCCTGCAGATCTTAGCTCCTAACTATCTCTTGACTCCATCAATTTCTCTCCATTTCCATCACTTACTGTCCTGACCAACCACCCTCACCTTTCACTCAGACTACTGAGGTAGCTTCCCAACTGAACTCTCTGCCATTATTCTTGGGCTCCCTCCAGTCTATTTCATGATGTAACCAGAATGATCTTTTTAGAATGCAAATCTGATCGTGTCACACACACACACACACACACACACACACACACACACACACATTCATGCACTCAGCTCTCTTTAGAGGCTTTCCATTGCTTATAGGATAAAAATTTTTTTAATTTATTTTTTATTTTTATTTTTTTAGAAATAAGGTCTCACTTTGTTTCCCAGGCTGTAGTGCAGTGGCCTGATCATTGCTCACTATAACCTTGAACTCCTGGATTCAAGCAATCCTCCTGCCTCAGCCTCCCAAGTAGCTAGGGCTGCAGGTGTGCACCACCACGCCTGACTAATTATATTTTTATTATTTTTTATAAAGATAGGGTCTCACTATGTTTCCCAGGCTGTTCTCAAACTCCTGGCCTCGAGCGAATCTCCCACTTCGTACTCTCAAAGGGCTGGGATTACGGGCATGAGCCACTGCTCCCGGCTGAAAAATATTTTTTAATAGAGCCTATAAAGCTATATGGTTTGGTCCCTAAGTCCCTTTCCAGTCTCAATTTGTGCTAAATCCCCTCTTGTTTTCTAGCCTTCGGCCCACAGCCTCCTTTTAGTCCTCTAATACATGGAATTCTCTTTCTCATCAAAAGACCATTGCATGTGCTGTAACCTCTACATAGAATGTTCTTCCCACCCTTCTTCATCTGCTTAACTTTTACTCCTCCTTCAAATTTCAGTTCAAGCATCACCTCTTCAGGGAAGCCTATCTTCCCTGACTTCCATGACTAGATCAAATCAATCTATTGTATGCTCTTGGGACACTTTACACCTCTTCTTTGTGGAAAGTGTCACAGCTACAGTTTGACATTTGTTTGTATGTGTTTATTAATGTCTGTCTTCCTCACTAGACCATTATGGGCAGGGCCCTCATCTTTCGTTGCTCACCATTGTATCTCCAGTGCCTGGCACATGGTAGATGTTTAGTACCTATTTGTAGGCTAACTGAAGGATGGAAATAACGAGGGCTTAGAATTACATGAGAGCAGTGTGAGGATCCCTAACCTCACAGCTATTGGAAAGGAAGAATTGACAGCATACGATAACAAAGAGGCTTAAGAAATAAAGAAGACATAGAGTTCTCAGAGAACTCAAATGTTGCTTTTGGGCAACTCAGAGAATAGTGGTGATATTCATAGAAATAGGAAAATTGGGAAGGAAGCCTCATTCAGAAGAAAAATATCCAGTTCAGACTTGGATAAGTGGAATTTCGGGGGATGGTGGAACATCCAAGTGAAAATGGTGCATAGTAAAATTCAAGGTGGAGTTATAATCTTTCTCTAATTCAAATCATCCAAAATGAAATCATGCATATTACCTTAGGGAAATTAGCATTTTGAAGTTATCCACCTGAGAAGCATATTACCTATAATGTAGGGATGATTGTAGTGGTGGACAATTTACTAATTTGTTTCACTGTCTTGAGCATTAAATTTGCTTTTAATTTGAACATCCAGAATTTCTGAGGTGTGTGTAGAATGTTCTTTAGGATTTTGTGGTCATTACCAAGTAGAATGAGTGACAATCAGAAGCCTGCCATTGACTATATAGATGGATTGATAAAAGTACACATTTATAAGGGGAAAAGTCAAAGCTATATAAAAAGCACTTTTTTCACTTAACTTTATGTCACTGTTTCAATTATCACAGATACATTATGTTAGGCCTTATCAAGAAAAAACTGGCATATTACAGTAGCACAATATGTATATCAAGCTTTCTGCTTGATATATTGTCCACAACTGTAAGTAAAAGGAGAATTGTCAGGATCTAGGTTTCCGTTTTTGCAGATGGGTTTATATCAGCCAATTGGCTTAGCAAACCTCTATGAAAGTGTCACTTCTAGCACATTGGAGAAGTGGGGCATTCCAGAGCCTGAATCACTCTGTGAATGCACTAATTGTTGAGAAAAGGGTTCATGATTCCCACTCCTTTACAATTAATGATTGAACTGCATTCACATTTTAGGAAAACAATAAAATACTAAATACCACAAAAACCTAAGTTATCTGGTTTGCTGCAGCATTCAAAGAGAAACTAGTAGAGTAATCCATGAGTAATGGAAAACTTTTATAAGACAGGGGATGGGAGTTAGGCTTGATATTTTTTATCAGAGAGGGGGAAGCCACAGATGTAGCAATTGTTTTTGTTTTTTTTTTTAATTTTCTTTTTTTTTTATTTCATCATATTATGGAGGTACAAATATTGTTAGGGTTACATACATTGCCCCTACCACTCCTCCCCCCCACACATGCCAGAGCTCCAAGCGAGTCCAATCCCCAGGTGGTGCACATGGCATACATTATGTAACTCTGGATCCAGACATTTTTATACTATTCTTTTAGAGGGGAGGAGAAGATGAGGAATATAGGTAATGCTGTTTAGGGGCAATAAATTGTTGCTAGGGAGGATGAATGGATACTTAGCAGAATGAATGGATGGGAGAAATAGGTTGACTTGTAAATTAACTTGAGAGGTAGGTATTATGTTTAAAATGATTTGGCCATGTCTGGTTGCATTCTTGATCTTCTTTCCTGAAATAAAGTGAGATAACAAGGAAGGGAAGCTGATTATTCTTTTGATAGGTCCATCTGGTTATGCAGATAGAGGGAAAGCCCTTCCAAAAGTCTGTTGATCTCTAAGGGCCTTTAATTCTAAATACTCTTTATACCAAGGGGTCATATTTTGAAGCAAAATTTTCTGAGCTCCTTCACAAAACAATGTCAGGCCACAAACCATACTTCCAATAGCTAATTTGAAAATTAACATGTACCTGCCATATGCCAGTGTTTAGGAAAAACTCTCTACATTTAATTGCCTCGTGGACTTATTCCTGAAATTAGGCCCGCTGAATTATCCTCCAACCTCAAAAAATTTATTGTGCTTTAAGGAAGATTGACAGGTAAAGAGAAAGACACAAATGATTGTGCTATGATTTGAATGTGTCCCCCAAAGTGCATGTGTAGACAACTTAATCTCCAATGCACCCATGTTGAGAGGTGGGACCTTTAAAAAGTGATTAGGTAATGAGGGCTCTGCCCTCATGAAAATATTAATGTCATTATCTTGGGAGTGTATTTCTTGGAATTACATAGCAACACAGCCCTCGCCAGATGCTGACCTCTCAATCTGGGATGTTCCAGCCCCAGGAACCATGAGCCAATAAATTTCCATTCATTATAAATTACCCAGTCTCAAATGTTCTGTTATAGCAGCACAAAATGGACTAATATAGCCTACAACCATTTGTAATAAAAGGTTGTCTATCATAAATGCTATAAAAGAAGCATAAATACTCTGTAGTTCTATGATTATTCAGTGCCTCTGCTTTAACTAAGGCTCATACATTTGATGAAATTATAAAATTATTAGCATATTAATAATGTATATGATAATCCATAAGAATAGATATTGACCAGAGGCAAAAAGAACAATTAGGATGTTGTTTCTTTATTCTAGGCCAGAGTCCATGAGCATCTGAATCTTGGAATATAACTTGAATAGGAAAGCAGGGGAAGACACAAGAAATACTGTGAGGGGAAACTGAGGTTTGAGTAACAGATTTGTTATCATCCTAAGGAGAAGAGTTGAGATGAAGGAAAGAATCATAAAATTAACATAAAGACTTCTACGTCTACAATCTTAAGAATAATCAGATTTTGAAAAATTGACCAAAATGTAATCACATTCAGCCATCAGAAGGACACCATTTCTGTGGAAACTGTAGATTTGGTACCTCAGTGAACTGCTCCTTGCTCAGGCAGATTGGGCAACTCAAATGAACATTGTATATTGAATAAAAGTACACTATGCACCTGGTACAAGATTAAGTACTTGGGGGAAATGCAAATTCAGATCAAACTGATTCATTGCTATGGAGTCCTTGCAATTTTTGAAAATTGATGGGGGTGTGCTGAGTTCTGGAGGTGCTTTGGTGCCCAGGAAGAGGCAGCCTCCTCTGGTGAGGTCCAGAGAAAGACTCAGTGGTGCCACACAGTCTGTGCTGGTCATTTCTGTTTCTTTAAACATTGTCCTTCTCAATACTTCCACCTGTAGATGAAACAGCATTTTAAGGGTTGAGGAAAGAGGATGAAGTAGCAATAAGAATCACCCCAACCTCTGCAAGGGCTGCTCGACTGACCCCATCCTCACTGAGGCCATAGGGTCTCTGTGACTAAATGCAGTGGACACTTTCCGGCTTCTGTAGCAGTCAAGAAGGACAGAAATGGCAGAATAATAAACAAGTCAAACTGACTTAAGCAAAGAAAGGGCATTCATTGGTTTACAAAATTTAAACATTTCAGGCTTGCATCTCTTTACTAGTTGTTCCAGCAAAATCCCTGGCATGGAGTCCCATTGGCCTGGTTGGCTCATGGGCCACCCCTGTGCTGGGAGCAAGTGGCCCACAGTGATTCTTTGTACCTGGGCCTATGCTGACCCTGAGAACCAATGGATGGTGTTTACTGAATCCAAAGTCAATGAACCAAGAGTAGGGGAAGTGTGATTCCCTATAGGAAAACTGCATTACCAGATGCACACTAGTTCATACGTATCCATTATGGTTTCTTTTTTATTTGACTTGACAGAAACATTAAATATACTAGTCCCTTGCCATCTGTGACATCATTCTGCTTTCTTTCACTTCTCTAACTTCTCTGTCTTCCTTGCAGAATGTACTCGACCCACTTTCACTTTGCAATTTTAAAAATTCATTCTGTACTTTAAAAAACGTATTCAGCCTTTTGGCAACTTGCCTGGGCTAGAGATGCTCCTAGTTAGAGAGGCCCAGTGAGAGCCACATTGCTTCATCATCTGTAAAATTCTAGCTCCTGCCACTGGGACTGCATCTGTTGACACTGCTCTCTGTCTTAAGTCCCCAGGACAAAGTTTTATTGCATCCATGGTGAAGGGAGTACTGGAAGTTACCAGGACTACAGCAAAATAGACTCCCAGAGACCTTTGCTTCCTCGATGGTTGCCTGGAAGGTCTGGTTAGCACAACCAGGAAATGCAAGGAAGTTAATGCACAGGGAGGCTGAGTCATCACGGGGAGACATGAATGGAAAAAGAGCTAGAAGATAAACTGCACACTCTCTGCCTGAGAGCCTGTTTCAAGGGCAGTGGTTACATAGGATCTCTTGGGAGATGTCTTATATGACCAAACACCAGGCTGTTCCTTGTGAGGCTGTGGCAAACAACATAGTGCATTACCGCATATTTGTTTTCCTGTCTTTCCTACTTCACTTCTATTTTTCTCTTATTATTACTGTCTAGCCATGGCACAGCCCTCCCCACGCCCCACCTCCAATAGAGGATTAGATGTAGCTTTGATTCTTAGGAAATCTGGACTAAGACACAGGATCGTCTTTCTCTGATCGCACATGTTTATGGTGCTCTACATGCTACCTCCTCCTGGGTCACTTCTCTTCTGACAATGCACATTATTCTGGGGAGACATCACCCATCCCTGAAATTCCAATTACCAACCGTAATCTGATGACTCTTACATCTCCATCTCCATCCGGCCCCTGCTCCTGAGCTCCAGATCCACAGATCCAGCTCTTACTGGACATCACTACTTAAAAGGCTCACAGGTATCTCCAACTCAACATGCGTAAAACTTATCCACGTACCAGACCCAAACTGCTCTCCCCTTAACATTCCCTTTCTTAGTGACTCACAGCACCATGCACCTCGTTGTCTAAATCAGAAAACTTAAACCTGAGAATCACTTGGTCCCTTACTCCCTACCACTCCTTACTCTGTACATCCAGACTCTCATCAGGCCACAGCAATTCTACCTCTAAATCCATCCCAGCCTCATCAACTTCATTCCATCTCCACTGACATGGCCTCTTCAAGCCATCCTTCTCCTTGCCTTCATCCCTCAGTCCATTTTGCATACAGTAGTCCTTTGGACACTTCAATGTCAAGGCTTTTCATCCTCCTTAGATAATATTTCTTCATGTTATGCAGTCTGCATTTTTTGCTCTATTTTCTACCTATATTTTCAGGTCCATTTCTTGCCTTTCCTATGTCTAGGTTCCAGCCCTATTGAACTTTTATTTCCTCAAGGCCCCATGCTTTCTCTCACCTCTGAGCCTTCACATAAGCTATTCATATTTCCTCTGCATGAAAGAGTCCTCCTTCTCCTTTTCATCTTGTCAACTTTTACTCATCCTTCAGGCCTCAGCCTAGATATCCCTTCCTCCAGGAAGCCCTCCTGGATCCCTGCCCTTTCCTACAGTTCAAGTTGGGGAATTTTGCCATGGCTCCCACTGCACCTATGTGTCTGCTGTCATTGGATTACAGCACTTAATCAGAGGGGGCTACTTAATTGTCGTCTTCATTTCTGCATAAGGGCAGGCCGCCATGCTCATAACCACTTTCCCTAGAACTTGGCCTGGTGATTGGCTTAGGAATATGTCTAATGCATAAACACATTTATAAGTGTTTTTGTCTCTTGATATTTTGTCAAATCCAGAACATGCAGTTTTCCTTCCCAAGAATTTCAGAAAATTGGTATGTGCTATTTTGCCTTTGCACAATCTTTTAACAGCTTTCCTTACAGAATCATGAGAGATGGTAGGTATTATAATGACTTCTAAGACACTAAGCTCATAGCTACATATCTGAGACTCCTTCTAAGAAATATTACCATATTGATGTGAATGAAATCATTATTACATATTTCAAAATTTGTTTGCTTACTATTTTACATTCTGCACTCTGGTGTTGAAACATGTAGCTTAAAACCTATAGTCTTTAGGAATTGATTTTGCTGTAAGTGAATAAATTAAACACTCATCTTTGTTGTTTGCCAGCGCCTATCACATAGGCAAAGAAAGCCAGGATACAAGCCAGGATACATTTTTATATGCTTATTTTATAGCGCAGACATTTCAACCTATGTCTCTCTTTCTTAGAGTTTTATTTTTAAAATTATTTTTGTGATTGGGCTAACCTAATATACCCTTCAAAGTTTCTTTCAGGTAGCATTCAAATTTTTTTTTTTTACTGTGATAATTATTTTATGTGGTAGTTTAAACTTGTTGCTTAAAAATAGTGTACTGAAAATCACTTCAAAAAATACTTTTTCTTTTAAAATGAGTAAGTCACCAGACTCTTTTAAAGCATTCATGCCACTGATTTTTAAAATACTGACAAATAAACATTCATTGAGTCATGTAACACACTGTTTAGTAGTAAGATTAATTTCTCTCTGTAGATCTCATACAGAGAGTAGAATGATGGTTACTAGAGGCTGGGGAGGGTACCAGGGAGAGGAGATAACATGGGGATGGTTAATGGGTGCAAAAATATGGTTAGAGAGTCAGATAGAATGAACAATATTTGATAGCACAGCAAAGTGACTATAATCAACAATAAGTTAGGGTATATACAGTTTAATATAACTAAAAAAGTGGAGTTGGAGTGTTCCTAACTCAAAGAAATGATAGATACCTGAGGTGATGGATGTCCTAATTATTCTGATTTGATTAATTCCAACTGTATGGCTATATCAAGTCATCACATGCACCCTATAAAGATATACAACTATTATGTACTCATAATAATTAAAAATAAAAAACTCTGAAACAAAAATATATACAAAGATTTAAGTTAGTTTCATTTATAGTTTTCCATCTTTAATTTATCCTAGAAACTTCTTTCTCTGCCTCACAATCAATACTATCCAGCATAATTAGGGTCCCACGGAATTTGGTTTCAGAAAAACCTAAGTGATTATTGATGAAGCCAAAGTTCAAACCAGCTCTATATGCCTGTGAGAACACCTGACAAAAATCCCCAAAGCCTCTGTGGGGTAAAGTGTGTATAAATGTGTCTCTATTCTATTTCTGACAGGAAGGAAGATCAGGGACATGGAAACCCTTACTAGCTGTGAGGTATAAGACAACTTTGGCAAGTTATTTTACTGATGTTGCTTAACCTTGTCTTAAAAGGTGGTTACCAATATATTGTTGAATTCTCTGGTGGCTTTTATATCTATAATATGATGAAGGTATAAATATCTCCTGATACATTCTGATTTATTATATTATATATTTTACTGATTTATGTGATTTTATGGCATCTATGATATTGATACTATATTATTAATTTATTATTACCTTTTATATGGCTCAATGTATTCTAACATTTTTATTAACATTAACAAGCAATATAAATACTTTTAAAAGTTATTTTTGTTGTGTTCTTAGAATTGCTATATATCTTGAATAATATTCAAGCAATTACCAAAACTTACATATACAACATAATTTATTTTAATCATCACATAGCACTATTTTTGTAAGCAAACTTAGGAAAATTCTATATGATTTATCTTTAGCACATTTTAAGGTATTTGTCTTTTTTGAGTGTCATGATGGACTTGGACCTTTTTAAAGAATAAACTTGGTACACTTGATTACAATTACTGTTTCTTTTTATGAAGCTCTAATTGTCATTATTTGGCTGGTGGGAACTCTGATATTCTGACACCTTCTGACACCTTCATTCTTATTGGTAGTACTTTAGACATCTTTGAAATTTTCTTTGCATTCAGGCAGGAATGAGATATCCCTAGGATATCTTGACTTTTTTTCCCCCCAAAACATTGATTTTGTTGTCTCTTAGGTAGGATACTAGTAAAGGTACAAATCTGGGTACTAAGGTTCACTAAAAATAGCCCTATCTAAGCACAAGTGACAGGCAAAGTGATACCAGAAGTTTCAGAAACTCCTTCATGTCTGAGAAAATATTTATTTTATATCATGAGGTTATATTTATTTCTCTAATTTAATTTTAAATATACAGAGTTATTATCCTGTTCTGCTATAAACCTTATTCAATGCATTTCCCATTTGGTGGAGTTAGCAGCTTATCTCTTTTCTGTCATTAGAAATTTTTAAAATCAACTTTAATATATGATTGTATTTATTTTTCTAATATCTGTTTTTTGATATATCAAAGAATATCACTTAAATAATGGTTCATTTCCCTTTTGTATCACTCAGTGATTTAGGTAACTATATAGGCAACATAAAACAAAGAGTAGCAAGTTTTAAAAATTTTCTATGGGCTCTTTGACATTGAAAATAACTCACAAGTCAATTATGTACTGCCTTTTAAAAATAATTTTGTAGCTGCCTGGAAAAATATAGTTGTATCTAAACACAGCGATCAGAATTATGCCTAATAGTAATGTGGCATTCCAAGCGTAGTCAGGCAGGATTCCTGGAGGACTGAACAAGGAGCAGGGTTGAGGCAGCTCCTGCCCATAGCTGTATCGTGTAGTTGGTTGGAAATAACTGGAAGTGTTAGCACAAAGAAGTGATATGAGTGATCATTGTAGGTGGTCCAAAATTTCTTCTTTAATTAGCATATCTCTAGAACAAAAGGTTGAAAATTCTGGAAAAAAAAGGGTGAGAAAACTGACATTATGCAAAGAGCAACGAACGTGGAAGCAAATGAAATGAAATGACCCTTGAAATAATTCCCAGGCTTGTTTGCAGTTGACCTTTGATAAGTGTATTCCTGAAATACTGAAAAATGTCATCACAGACTGGACATGAAAGAACCAGAGAACCACCTGTAGTATTTATTTATCAGGGTGGATGATGTGACTAATGAGGACTCTCCTTTGTGTGTACTAAAGGGGATAATTGTCAGTATGCAAGTAAATTAAAAAATTAAATAGGTTTGATAACTGCTTTAAGGTCAAAAAACAAGTGCTAAAAATGCACAGATACACACAAATAGGTGTGTGCATGTATGTGCATGCATGTATGTTTAAGATCACTTAAACAGGAAAATGAATACCAACTTAAATTTAGACAAAAACCCATGGCTCTATGTTAGGCCCAATCAAGTTAACGTTATAATAAATATCTTGTAATAAGTTAGATGACAAGAACTGACATTTTAATTTTCCTAGTAAATAATTATATTTGTATAATATTCATTATTGCTGTGACCAGATTAATCTGAATATTGACAAAATTCATAAATTAACATACTGATAATGATGTGTTAAATTTAGGTAAATAGTTTGAAACTGCATATTTTGCAAATAAATGTTCATCAAGCTTTTTAAAATGCATAAGTATATTGAAAAGCAAATTATTCGATCATTGATATATGGATAAAACTTTTTCTACTATTAAAAAAGTCAATTTAGGAATTTGAGAGTGGAACTAATATAACAAAAGTGTTCAAATGGCACTAATGGAAGACATAGAATTGCATTTACTATTTATTACTTACACATTGTTAACAGTGAGTAAATTTGAGACAAAATGTTTTTAAAAGCATGCATATAGAAGGCTACTAATGCTTTCAGTAAACAAATGTGAATGATGGAGAATGGTATTCAAGGAGGCTTAATCACCCATATAAAAAAAGACCACAGGGATCTCAGTGAATATTACCTAGTCCAGTAAAAGATTAGCTGCTAATGAGAACCAAGCACATAACATCGTCAAGACTGATGATAATTTCAAAAGGTGATTTTATTAGTGAACTTTAAAACAAGTGCCATTCTTATTCTACCTTTTCCCGGAAGAAGTACTGCTACTTATAAATAATCATAAAGAAATTTTCATTAGACAAAAATGGTGTATGTAGTGGGGAATTTGGTTCATTTAGGTCGTAGTGCAATCTAAGCTCATGTCTAGTGTTTAAAAAATAATGCTGACGTTGACCACCAACATTTCCTTCTGGAATTTTCATGTAGACAGATCTATTTAGCATCATGTGTGTTTTACTAACTTGGTGCAGTATAGTTTTAGCAAGTCTAACAGCTGTATTTTCTCGGGAACTCTAATACATATTAGTCAGGAACAGGCAACAAAATCTCTCCTTCCTCTACACCACCAGTGTTGGAAAATATAATATCTATGTGTCTGTTTCAAAAACGCATTTTAACACACCTCACTGCCCCTGCTAAAGCTTCAGTTTACACTCATTGCTATGCAAGTTTTCTAATACGGAGCATTCATTTAGAAAGAATTGCTCTCTGCGACCTGAGTGCTCTCTTCAAAGATGCAGAGGTCCCCAGTGCGCTGTTGGTCACTCTACCATAGTTTTTTCATCGGTTTCTTTCAAGGGTTTCTTAAGTTTACTTCAGGATCTTCATTTTTGTTTGTTTTGCTTATTTCCACCAGGAAATCCACAGGTAGAGCAGGTTGATATCTATACAAATAACCATATGGCTGAAGATGATAAACGAGGTGGTCTAACCCATACATAGCTGTAGCCTCAGCATAGTGAAAAGAAACTGCAAAATCAGAACAGCAACTGGGACCCTGTACAGGAAGATAATAGTTATATTTCTAGTACCCAAACCTGGAATTAAATGACGTTTTGGTAAGAACGGATGAAAAGTTTCTTTTCCAGTGGTATCTCTGGAATCCCCTGGTTCCACGTTTACGATTTCCATGCATTTCCCCAGCTAAGGAAATTGGTGCACAGGTGTTCGTTTTAACCCCGTCAACTAATCTCCTCAAGGCTTCTTTGCTCAGTACACATCCTGCTCCTCCACTCAGGTAGTTCTGCTTTCTACAGGGCTTAAACTTTCTCCCAAAGTGAAAAGGTTCCTCAGGGTCATGGTGTGAGAAGCCATCTCAGGTTGTCTAGTATGACCTAGGTATCGTCGTCTGCTTCCATGAGCCAACCTGCGTCTTCTAGATCATGGTCATGAACATACTGAAAGACTTTGTTTCCAGGGCCGCTGGTCTCTGTCTTCTTTGGTGTTTAGTCCCACAGAAGGGAAGTCTTTATTTTCTTCTGAGCTTATGAACAATACTGGGTCCACATAGCTCTAACGTGTTTGGCCATTTTTCCTAGATTTTGAGGTCCTTTCATAACCCAGCAAGGAATTTTCACCTTCGGGGAGAGTTTTTCAGCGACATCTGTGTTCTCAGATTTACGATGACTAGCAGCATCTGCAGTCAACGTCATCAGTCTTTTTAGATGACTCCGCTCCGTACCATCTGAATACCTCATATGAAAATAATTATTAAGAATATTAGGCTGGGTGTCACTGTGTTTTTCCAACAAAATACTAAATAGCTGAGAACATAAAAAAGAAAATCCGATTGCTGATCCACAGAGGAAGATTAAACGATGCCTGCAAGAGGTCGAGGCCATTTCTGAGTTTATCTCTGACATCAGCGAGGTTCTCCCTCGCTCCTCCTGGGGGCAGGGGGCGATGGCTCGCTGGCAGTTCCAGCGCCGCAGGTGCGCCGGAGCCGCCAGGTGGTTCTGCAGCTGCGGGCGGCACAGCACACAGGCCTGAGCGGGGCGCAGGTGCGTTTTGCCCTCCGGCACTAACTTTAACGGTCCGTTTGTGTGCACGCCTGTGTGGGGGATTCTGTGTCATTTTATGTGAGCGTGTACAGTATTTCCATTGCATTTGCTGCTCTGTAAACTGTACAGTTTATCATCTGTTGAATCAAAGTCCCTGATGGCAATTTTTAGGGTTATTAAATGTAATACGAGCTCAAATCATAAATGAGAACTTTAAAAATGGAGTGGGTTTCCAAAGAAATCAACTTTTTAAAAGAAGCCAGATAAGTCTGTGAAGAGTGGATATTACAATGCCTTTTAATAAACATTAGAAATGTGTAAATTAACTTTCACCTTTCATTTTTATGTTCAGAAAAAGCTATTGCAGGCTTAATAAGGACTTTTTTGTAGAAGCATATTATCTTCTAAACTGCTTTTTTTATTATTAGTAGGATTGGATTAAGTTTCTGAAAATCATTTCTAAGTCTTAAGTTATTTAAATGTGTTAACTGAGTTGATTATAGGGGTGGGAGAAGGGTGGTAAAAGTTAAAAATCTTTCGTAAAAGTAGCATTTGCCACATAGCTCCTCTCTGGATGTTAGTTTAATGTGTCTAATGAGACAAGGTAAAAAGCCCACATTTTTCAGAGGTAATAAAGGTAAGGATGGCCTTCCCACACATGCAGTTATTGAACTAAATGTGGACAACTGTATAAAAAAATACACAGACAAATTATCCAGCTGGCAGTTAATAATCACCTGTATCTGGCAGTATGCTAGGTGGTGTAAATGATGCAGATAAAGGTTTTCCAAACACATATTGCCATGTGAGTTGTTGTATTTAACTCAAGCTAGTTTTGAACCCCCGGGCAGCATGAACCCTGCAGTTGGTTAGTGAAAATCTTACTTGCTGATGTTCTTATTGTTACAATTAATATTGGCAATTTAAATATAAAAATGTAGATTGTGTTGCATATAGCTCATGCACAGAAAACAGTAAAAAATAACTAATTGGAAAGGATCATTTTGTTTTAATAAAACACTGTGTCTCCAGGGAAGAAAATTTGTTTTTCTAGTGTGGCAGTCAATGTGCTAATTTCTAAGGAAATATTATAGGGAAAACAATCAATACTATTTAAAATAAAAAGCAAATTGATATTTAAAAATCAATTTGCAGCTATTACTTATTAATAATTTTTAGCCATAACCAAAAATAACTGCTCTACAATTGTCCTTTTCACTGACTTTATGAGGTGAATATCTGATTCACTTAATATTACAAAGAGTCTAAAAAAATCACAAACCTGACTCTCTACTGTAGTAACTTTGGGATATAGGTGATTGATATTTAGATAGACTGAAAGATAGATAAATAGTGATGTATTTTTCTGGTTGTCTAAATCTGGTGAAAGGATTTGGCTGTTTCAAATGCTTCCTTAAAAACAAAACAAACGATGCAAAAACAGCAACAACAAACTAGCTAAACTCCTTAATCAGAATGTTGTGCTTTCAAGTCTTTTTTAAACATTAGGATATGAGAGTTAAACATATGGATCAGTCAGGATCCTGAAAGGAAAGAGATGGCACGATCAAGTTAGGGTATTTCAAGAAGGGATTTATTTACCCTTTATTTACCAGGGTCAGGTCAGGGTATGTAGAACTAGGGGGGACAAAGCAGGGATCCAGCAGCAGTTGAGGTTTCCCCACTCCCTGACCTGAAAGGTCAGAAGTTATCTCAGATGTTAAAAGAAAGAACTTTATGCAGAGGCACAAAGCAGAATGCACTTGTGGCTGTTTTTGCTGCTTCCTCCTGAAGGTACTTTAAACATTTTTAAGTTGTCCTTGTTAGTCCTTTCCCAGTAGATGAATGATGTTTGAGGAGTTGAAAAATAGGACAAAGAAATAATGTGTGTAACCCTGACTTCTTCCAGCATTGCACTCCTGCACCTGTTCTCTCCAAGGCTCCCAGTGACCTTGACATTAAATCCATTCGATACTGTTCCACCCTTGTAGCTACCAGTAACCTCTTGGGTACAAGTGATGGAAATCCAGCTAGAACTGGCTTAGGGAAAAAGGAGCATTTGAATCACATAATTGAAAAGTTTGGGTTTAGAGCTTTTCCCAATTATTCCTGCAATAGTCATGAAATTGTGCCTCATTGACCTGGCTGAGTACATGTCCTCCCCGTGACTGAGAAGATGAATTTCTGACGGTATGTGTTTGGGTTGTGTTCCAAGCCTGGGCCATTTGGGAGATACACTTGACCTAGAACTCATGAGCCCAGAGTAGAGGAAGCATGGTTTCCCACAGGAAAGTTGAATTGCCTTTGCCAGAAGAGGGGACAATCAATTAAAATTAACTACAGTTTTTATCTTATTTGACTTGTTAGAAATATTTGACATAGACTCCTTTATGAAACACTCTTTCTTTACCTTTTCTGACATTGTTGAATTTTTCACCCATCCCCCGGGCCATGCCTGGGCAGACTTCTTCCTTACAAGACACACTATTCACTGTTCATGCACTAATGCCAAGATTCGTTCAGACTAACCTCTGTCCTTAGTCTGGGCAACATACCTTGATCTCAGACAAGATATGGCCAGTGGTGGCTTACAGCATTCCAGCAGTTGTAAAGTCCTGCCTGCCTCTGCCACTGCTTAGTCTCCTGTCACCTACTGTTGTTTCTGCCTCCCTGGGGGATGAGGGCCTGACTTCAGCAGAGCCTGCATGAAGCCCAACAGGGGAAGCTGCAGCAGCTCCACTGTCCTATTTTACTGAATAGAACGCCCAGGAGCTTGGGCTTCCAAGCAGCGGCTTGAGAGGACAGGGTAAGGGAACCTGGAAATACAGAGTGCTAACATGCAGGGGACACACTTTGATCAGTAAGAGACAGGCATGGGGAAAAGCCAGCCCATGAATTTCTTACCCTGAAAAAACTGACTGTTTCATGGGTTTTCTGGAGATGTCCTGTGCGAATAAGCCTGGCTGTGTTGTCCTGTGAGGCTGCGGCTAGCTCGGCAGTGCATTATCTTCTAATGCTTTCTTTTCTTTCTTGACTTACTTCTATTTCATCCTCATTAAGCTTGCCTAGGCATGGCACCCCAAAGAAAGTGTTAGCACACAGCTTTGCCCCAAACTGTACTTCCTAGGAAACCTGGCATAAGACTATCTTTCTCTGCCCATCACTAGAATTTGGTAATCCCTGGGGTACTTCCCAGATCCCTTTCTTCCCTCATAGCCCACATCTTGCCAGGGAGACCTTATCTACTCTCATGATTTCCATTATTGAGGACTCCCAAATCTCCATCCCAGGCTTCTCTCCTGAGCTCTAAAACCCCACAGATCCAGACTCAGCAGACATCAGTACTTGGATGTTTCACAGGTGTTCACATGAGACATGCTCAATATTTAAGTCATGGAAACTCCCACCCACCACACTCAAATTGTTCATGTTTTTCATGTCTTGTGAATGATGTCATTGTGCACTAAGTTGCCTGAATCAGAGCTCTGAGAATCATTCCTAACTCTCTCTTACTTACCACTCTGCAAATCCAGTCTATCACCAGGCCTGACAATTCCATCTTCTAATTCCACCTCAGTCCCACCAACTTAGTTCTTTTCCACTGCCACAACCTCTTCCAGCCATTCCCTCTCTCTCTTGCATTCCTCCAGTGTGTTCTTTAAAGAGTGATCCCTATATAACAACACATCTCAAAGGCTTCCTCTTGTCCTTAAATAACATTAATGCTTTTATTTTGTATGTTTTTCCAGCTATATTTCTTTTCTTTATGTAATCTAGGCTCCAGCCCTATTGAATTTTTATTTTTTCCTGGCTCCAGGGTCCTTCTAACCTCTAAGTCTATTTCTTCTGCTTCAGACAGTCTTCTCTCTCTTCTTAAGCTTGTTAACTTCCACTCATCCTCCAGGTCGCAGCCTAGATACCCCTTCCTTTAGGAAGTCCTTCTGGATTCCATCCTTCCCTCCAGTTCAGGTCAGGCTTCTTGCTGGGGCTCCCACTGCCACCTGTATGTCTGCTGTCATTGTACCTCAGTACTTAATCAGACTTGCTGTTTAATTATCTTTTCATTTCTGTATAAGGGCAGGACTCTGTCTATTGTGCTCATAATCACTTTCCTAATGACTAGCACACACTAAGTACTTAAATATATATTTAATAAAAATACAAAGTCAACACAAAAACCTCATTTAAAAATCCTTTTTTTATATCAAGTTCCCAGAATTTCAGAAAACTAATGTGCATCGTCTTGCATTTTTAGAGTAACAGAACTCTTTACAAAATTATAGGAGATGGCATTTTAATGACTTTTACAACATTGAGCTCTAAGTAGACTATATTATCACCTGTTCTAAGAAATAACACCACAGAAGTGTGAATATAATTGCTATTGCATTTTCAAAGCTTTTTTTGTTTCCTGTTTTCATGCTGTATTTGACAAAATATAGAGTTTAATAAAGCTCACTATCTAAAATACGTTTTTAGGACTTGGTTTCACAAGTGAGTAATGGAACACTTGGGGTAGATTTCTGGTGAGGGTGTGGGCTCTCACTTGTGCAGACATTGCCAGGAGACAAGCCATAATCTTACACCCTGTACCTCTCACTGTTAATAATGTTGCTCTATTTGATCACGGCAATCTTTCAGTTTTTATTTCTTGATTGAAATTGAGAAGGTTTAATCTCCTATTGTTCTTTTTGAGAAATGTTTGACTCTTTCTTATATTTGTACAAGTTTATGGGGTATATGTGAAATTTTTTTACATGTATACATTGTATAGTGATCAAGTCAGTGTGTTTAGGTGTTCATCACCTGAATGTAATATATTTTTGTTAACTGTAGTCATATTACTCTATCAAGGATTGAATTTATTCCTTCTGTCTAACTGTATATTTGTACCTTTTAACCTACTTCTCTTCCTCCTTCCTCCTCTCCCCTCACTCACACTTCCCAGTCTCTGTTGTCTCTCTTTTCACTCTCTACATAAAAGAAATAATCAACAGAGTAAAGAGACAACCTATTGAATGGGAGAAAACATTTGCAAACTATTCACCTTATGGGGAGCTAGTATCCAGAAAATAGAAGGAACTTAAGCAACTCAACAGGGAAAAAACAAATAATCCCATTAAAAAGGGGGCAAAAGACTGATTCTTTTTGATGATTTTTTTTGTGCTTCTTTGGTTCCTTATATGGGCACACGCATTTTTTCCATTTTATATGTTGCTCTATGTAAAACTTATCATTGATTTAATAGAAATTGCTGATGGTAATTTGTAGGATCATAAAATAAACTGCAGGTTCATAAAAAATGAAAATTTATAAAATTTGATAGATTTTCAAAGAAATCAAAATTAATAAAGATCTAAGTAAGCTGAAAATGGTAGACACAATGCTATGTAAACATTATACTATAACTGTAAACTGTAAACATGAGAAATACATGGATTAACCTTCAGTATGGTGTGCAGTGGTGGACCGGGCATGGCACCAGGAGTGGTCTGCCTACAGGAACTTTCACTTGTCAGTTCTCTATCTATAGCAAACACTATATAATCAGCATAGATTTTTTGACATCTAAGCATATTATCTCCTAAAATTGCTTTCTCTTTAGTATTTAAATGCATCAGTTGGCAATTTGGGGAGGGAATGGAAATAAAGAGGCCAAGGCACCAGAAAACAGATACAAATCCTTATTCTGTGAGCTGTTTTCCAGTTTTCAATGTAAATAGGTTTCTCATACATAATATTATAAAGACAGTTGGCTCAAGTCTTTTGTTTATACTCCTAAATTAAGCCGGGTTGCAGAAATTAAACTGTCTAGGAGATATATAACCAAAAAAAGTACGGCCAGTCAAAAATTTCTACATCTACTTTCCCCACAGGATGAGAAAAATGACTTTTTGAGTTCTAGGCCATTGTAACTATAAAAAGATCTGTTGATAGAGTGCCCTATGAAGAATAACACAAATTAGTATCTTCTTCAACCTCAAGACTGAACTCTCTCTTCTAGGACAGCACAACTATTGTGCCTTCTGTGAACCTGCCCCATCTCACCTTCCTGGGCAGATCTAGCACCACGGATCTGTTCCTATGGCTTGTAGAAATGCCTCTGTTACAGCATTCACTCATCTCTCTCCCCTGTTTAGACTGGGAGTATTTCAAAGGTAGGGAACTGCATTTTGTTCTTCTTTGTAGCTCTGGGTCTAGCACAGTGTCTGGCACGTTGTAGAAAATCAATGTATACATGCTGACTGGTAAATAACAATTAAAAAGGACTCCCTAGAGACTATTTGCTAGGAAACCAAAGACTGAGATTACTAGGATGCCATATTAACATATACTTTACTGTTAAGCCGTGGCTCCATTATTTTATTCTGCTCTGGTTAGTTTGGACTGGTTAAAATATGTCTAACAGATAAGATGATTCATCCCCAAAAATCTTTCAATTAGTACTAAGGTAACAATTTGCAAGAATTAATTTTAAAACAAGAAAAAGCCTTAGAGAACAATAACATCTGGAGAAATTATAACGTTAATTTCTTGTGCATATATAGATGGCTTTAGATTAGATGGGAAATGTGATTTTTGAACATTGGTGCAAAATCTTCACATTGAAAATCTTAGTCACAGATATTTTACATCACAAAATTGGTCTTATGACCCCCAAACAGAAGTATAGAGTGGAAATTCCAATAGAACCCCAATTCTTCAAACTAAAACAGATATTATAGCGGCAACATATTTTACATTAGAGGCTAGAGTAGGTCTACTTAAGAAAAGTAGGTCTTTAAGCTTCAATAGAATCTAGCTCTTCAAAATCACTTTAATATCTAACAAATACTTACATCATCAGTATGGGAAGATATTTTAAAAACTGGAATCTAAAACTCTGTGCCTGTGTATGTGTGTGCACATAAGTGTATTTATGTATGTGTGTAGACAATGTCTTTACCTCTTCATTACTTTAAGTATGGTTAGCCACATTCATATTAAAATAAGATCCCATTAAAAAAACAAGTTTCCTTTTTACTGCTACCACCTTTTCAAAAATTAGTATGGCTTCATTATATTTATTGAATGTAAATGAATAAACAATGTCATTCACACATTGTTTGGTAGAATTTGGCTCAGTTTCCTTCTTAAAAGGTGTAAGATATAAAGGAATACTTTTGAGTAAACACAGGGACTTAGGTCTAGTTCTTGCTAAGTATGAAGCAAACAACATCCTCAAAAAATTGCCTTGTCTTCTCTTCAGGGCATTATTTCTGATCTTTTGATACCCAACTTTGTGCTATAAAATCATTAGGAGATGAATTGACAGTAAAGTAGTAGTTACCCAAGCTCCATTCTTATACTGATCAGCTCTCTCATCCGATGGCTTCTATTAACAGCTAGCATTGGGAACAATCAGGATTCTGCTGTCATTTGACTTAGGTGATTATATCATAATCAAAGAAGTAAAGTGGGCTCTTTCTGTGAGTAGTATTTGCCACATAACCCCCCTCTGGATGTTATTTTAATACATTTAGTGAGAAATTTTTAAAAATCAAATTTTTAAAGGTGATAAAGCTATGACTAGTAGTCTGCATGTACAACTACACAGCTATATGTTGACAACTGCATGCATAATTATGAAAATAAATCATCTGCCTTATCCCTAACAGGTGCTAGGTGCTGTGGACAAGGCAGAATGAAGGCCTTTAAAATTTATATTGATTTCTGGGAAACTATTTTAAAATAAACATCATAAAATCATTCAGAAAGAAAAAGGCAGGATCAATATTTAAAATCAATATGTAGCCATTATTTTGCTTTTAGTAATGACCGACATTGCTGCTCTAAATTTGTTTTCTCCAATCCTCTGACTTTATTGGGTAAACGTCTAATTCACTTAATCTTTCAAAAGGCTCTGAAAGCCATAAACCTGAATGTCTATTAAGTGGAACAGAGTCAGCGAGATGACAGATTCTTGTCTGGGGATGCCATTTCGAAGGATTTAGCTGTTGAACTGCCCACTTCCAAATACAGAAACAAACACGAAACATTTTTAAGGCCTACCCAAAGACCAATAAGCCTCAGTGTTCCCTACTAAAGACAATTATATAAAACGTTGACATTTGCATCCATCCAGGTCCCAAGAGGAAAGAGATGGCACAATGAAATTAGGATATTTTGAAGAGGCTTCACTGACCAAGGAAATAATTCCAAAGGCAGGAAGATGGTGCCAGGAAAAACACAGGATAGCACAGGGACATGGAACAGCAGCAAAAAGGTTACCATTGTTAGGTCTGCAAGAGGAAGAGGTTAGTGCCATGTGGAAGGAGAGAGTCCTTTAGTGAGGGTCAGACTGAAAGGAGCAGTGAGCTTTGGGGGACACTCAGTCATCAGTATCATATTTTGTCTGATCTTTCTTTATACTTTTCTAAATTACCAAACTTTCAATAGTGAACTTGAATTGTCCTTATTTTTAAAAATCAATCATTTTCCCCCAGTACAGTGTAGTTGCATGTTTATTGTGACAGGGTGTCCCCTACACACCCCCACACATAAACAGGGGACTTCTTCTGGCCGCTAACAATGAGGACCTGTGCTGTGGCCAACAAAGCCATTTCCACAGAAGAGTTTAAAAACATAGAGGGAATGACTCACATCAACCCTAGGATAATGTATCATATGATTAAGTGGAGAATAATTCTTTAGAGAGAAGGCTCTGAAGAGATGTGTGAGATTTGTAGCATTCAGAAAAATTGTATATAAAGGTTTCTATTAATGATTATCAGTCCTACTGAGTATTTTTATGAAAATAATTCTGTGATTTCTATGTTCAAAAGTGATCTTGGATTTGCACCTTACTGTATCCTAGAAATGTTTCCCTGTACTTAGGAACTTAGTGCCAAAATTAGCCTTTAAAAGACACTGATGCAATTTTCTGAATGCCAGCTGTCCTCAGACCAAATTATCACAGCCTTCAAAGAGCAAATATGGAACAAAACATTAATAGACTACTGAGAGCATTTTTGTTATTGTAATTAGGTATTCCACGGCTAATGTCTTAGCTACAAAGACCCATCCATGTGGATGTGTGCAGCTTCTTTTAACAGAGGTCACTGGGCCTGATAATCATTTTTATTTAATAAAACTTCCTGTTTCTTAGTCAGTATTTACCCAGCAGAAATGCAGCAGTACTGCATGTTTTTACTTTATGAACATTAATCAAAAACATCATTAAATATTTTAAGTATTTTGTAAAACCTTTAGTTAGCATAATCATATAACCTTATTTGGAGACTTCTTTCATCTGGAAGGTGAAGTTGTTCTCTTCAATTTCTGGAGCAAAGTCTATGGCTTTTTCTACCATGTCGTTGAGAGGTAGAAGAGAATTTGACACACGTTGATATAACATACAAAGGAAGCAAACTAGAAATAGATGCCCACGTGCATGCTTATTCTTGCTCCAGAATAATTTTGCTGAGCAGAGAACATATCTAGCTTGAATCTGCCTCGGGGGTCTCAGATGGAACCCACTGGATTCCTTTGGTGACACTAGTGCCTATGGCATAACCAAATGCCAGCTCTGGGTGTGCACACAGAAGTCACAATGAATTTCTATAACCCTCTTTGTTACTAAGAGAACAAGCAAAGGGAAGACGTGCTAGAAGTATTTCCTGAAGTATCCCATTCAGTTTATTTAATCAAATCTCACAAATGTTTATAAGAACAATGTTTACTGCCTAGGGCACTAAAGTATGCTCTGGAGATGATATTAAGACCTATCATCATCCTGTCTTTTAAGAACTTGTAACCAATTGAGGAAGACATGATTTTCACATAGGAAATTGTTATTAATAATGTTAGGGTGGAGAGCTCACTAGATAGATGCTCAAGGCATACACGGGTAGATAAAGATTCCTCATGTAGAGATTAAGATATACATATAAAAACAGTAAGAAAAGTTTATTTTATCCCCTTACAGCCAAGAGAGAAGGAGAGGGTGAAAGAGAGGGGGGAAGAAGGGAAGAGAGCAGGAAGACAGCATGGCATCCCAAAGAAAGAGAATGGAGGTGCCAGCACTGAAGCCAGGTGGCTTGTTGATTTTAAGGGGACAAAAAGAAAAAAAGCAGTGACAGCTGTTGGTTGATAACAAAAGTGGCTGCTGGATGTCAAAGTCCAAGAGTTGGTTTCCCCACCCTTTCTTGGAGATGGGATTATTGCAGGAGATGTGACTCTGCCCTCCAGATATGGTTGAGGCTGCAGCTCCTTGTCCTGTTGTCCTGTTGTTTACTTAGGAACTCTATAAACACAGACTCTCAAAAGACAATTTTGAAGAGAAAGATTTATATCTCTTTTCTGTCTATTCAGCTCTTTTCAGAAGTTGTGCAAAACAGAACTCCTGTGGAATGCCTGTTAGCAAGAGAACGCATGGGATTGATCTTTAACTGTTATTACGAAATTGCAGGATTAGATATTTTCCTG
>CAUYPO010042197.1:0-14052 GCA_963574435.1 Cheirogaleus major | reverse complement strand
TGGATGCGGAGAGATAAGAACACTCCTACACTGCTGGTGGGACTGCAAACTAGTTCAACCTCTGTGGAAAGCAATATGGAGATACCATAAAGTGATACAAGTAGATCTACCATTTGATCCAGCAATCCCACTACTGGGCATCTACCCAACAGAACAAAGGACACTCTACAATAAAGACACCTGCACTTGAATGTTTATATCAATTCACAATTGCAAAGATGTGGAAACAACCCAGGTGCCCATCAATACATGAGTGGATTAATAAAATGTTCTATATGTATACCATGGAGTACTATTCAGCTCTAAGAAACAATGGTGATATAGCACATCTTGTATTTTCCTGGATAGAGCTGGAACCCATTCTACTAAGTGAAGTGTCCCAAGAGTGGAAAAACAAGCACCACATGTACTCACCACCAAATTGGTATTAACTGATCAGCACCTAAGTGGACATATAGGAATAACATTTATCAGGTGTTGGGCAGGTGGGAGGGGGGAGGAAGGGACAGGTATATACATACATAATGAGTGCGATGTGCACCGTCTGGGGGATGGTCATGCTTGAAGCTCTGACTCGAGGGGGGAGAGGGACAAGGGCATTATAAGTAACTTTAACATTTGTACCCCCATAATTTGCTGAAATAAAAAAAAGAAAGAACAAAAGCCATAAGCTCCCTGTTTTCATGAAGCTTATTTTTCTTATGGGAGTGAAGGTGAGAAAAACCCTATGTAAATAGCAAACTGTTGTAGATTGTTGATATGAAGGACACCAATCCACATAAGAGAATGGGGTGATATTTTAATCAGAGAGACCACTTCTGAGTTGTATGTTTCAATATAGATCTGCATATAGTTGGAGAGGCTGCCTTGTGGAGATTTTACCCCCAGCTACCTCTATATCCTTGGATATTCTTTCCTAACTTCCAGCTATTCTAATTGACACTGTCACCGTGAAAGCACTCAGGTTGGCAGGTTCATCTAAAGGTAGGCATTTGGTTCTCTGTGAGCTCTTCCAACATGATAGATTGGAGATTTTCCTTCACTCTAAGTGATTACAATCACTTTTCATAGCAAAGTATGTTGAAGGCAAATATTTTCTAATTATTAATACTTAAAAAGTACATACTTTGGACTAATTGCCTATGGCCATTGTTTTTTTTTTTTTTTTTTTTTTGAGATGGAGTCTTAACCTGTTGCCTGGGCTAGAGTGAAGTGGCATCGTCATAGCTCACTGGAAACTTAAACTCCTGGGCTCAAGTGATCTTTCTGGCTCAGCCTCTTGCGTATCTGGGACTACAGGCACAAAGCCATCACAACCAGTTAATTTCATAGCCATTCTATTAAGTTCTCATCATTTAACTATGATACAGTATTGACTTGCAGTATTCTATAAGGTAACCACTAACCAGAGATGACTAGAAAGCCCTAGAAATGTGGCTATGTACCTGAGGAACTGCATTTCTTACATTATTTTCATTTTAATTAATTTGCATTTACATTTAAAAATGGGAACAGAGTGATTTATTTATCCATTGAGCATATATTTATTGTTTTGCTGGGTCTACATTTCACTTTATTTGATGTATCACACAAGGTAATGTTGCATTGCAGTGTACATATTAAACACATGTGATAATTTAAGTATCACACAAAACATATCACTAATCTAGTCGCTGTCAACAGATTGATTCCGTTCAAATGACTTTGGTATTTGTAGATCTAATGTGTTGTAACCTGTTAACGATAATGTTTTATGCAGACGGCAGGAGTTACAATGGCACCAATGCAAATGTAACTAATAATTAAAATACTTATTATTTTAATTATAAGTAAAATTTCTGTAGTATAAAATAAGTATGGACAAATTTTTAGATGGAAAACCAAAGCACAACAATAATGTAGAATTGAGCAGAAATGTAGCAAAAGAGCCAGGAGTAGAAGAGTGAAGAATAAGAAAAAAAACTGAAAGTAACTATGCCAAAAAACTTCACATTGGATATCCAGTGCAGTTTACCATGGCAGAGTGAAAAAGAAGCTCCATTTGTTTTTAGTGTAAAAGAAAATTTTAAGATGATAAACAAGATAAAATTACAACATTTTTATTAACAATCAAAACAACTTGACTCAAAACAAAATTGACAAACTTAGTTACGTGAAATCAGAAATAAATGCCCAACACAAACAAAAACCTTAACAATTTGTAAAATGATATGAGCTTATAATATTGATGAACCATAAAAATGCTCGAGTTTGTGCTCAAAAACAGAAAACCATTTTTTTTGATAGACCGATGGCAAAAGATGTAATTATTTTGAAAATTTTATTATGATAAAACCATTTTTAAAGTTTTACATAAAATGAAAGATCTTCAGGTAAGCCAGTGAGTAATTACCTGTAACAACCAAAACATATCTAACAATATAAATTATAACTTGACTCAAAATTAGTTTTGCTATAAGAGATACTGTCCAATTAATATTTGAGTACATTTTTAATCAAAGGGCCCCAAAATACACATAAAAATATTGTCAATTTATAGTCTAAAAAATGTAACTCATGGTATACAAACTTTTTAATTGATTGCATCTGAAAAAGAATTTCAATTAAATTATTTCTTTAAATTTCTGTGGCTATGAATGGTGTTTCAATTATATTAGGTTATAAACTAGAATTATTGGACTGTGTACAGTGGCTCACACCTGTCGTCTCAGCATTTGGGGAAGCTGAGGCAAGAGTATCAGTTGAGCCGAAGAGTTCAAGACCAGCCTAAGCAACATAAGGAGAGCCTGTCTCTACAAAAAAAATTAAAAACTTAGCTGAGTGTGGTGGTGCATGCCTGTAGTCCTAGCTACTCCAGAGGCTGGGGCAGAAAGATCACTTGAGCGCATGAGTTCAAAGTTGCAATGAGCTATGATCAGCCTGAGCAACAGAGTAAGATTTTGTCTACTAAAACAAAAAACAAAACACAAAAAAACCCAAGGATTATTGTAATTTAAAAGAAGAGACTGATGTTCCCCCCTTATTGCTTCATTCAACTGTATAATATTCATTGAAAGTAGGTTTAGTTTTCTGAAAAATATCACTGATCTATAGTTATTTAAACATTTCAGAAATACTTAAAAATAATTTATTGGTCTCATGTTCTTTGACAATGCTCATTGGTTGAAATATAAAAAAGCTTCACAAATATTTACTGTACTGCTAATTCCAATGCAAAATTTCTTGAAATAATAGAATGTTTGACAAATATTCAATAATAAAAGATAAAAATTTCAGCATATTTCATATTTTCTCATTGATATTAAGCTGCATGTGAAAGAGTTAAATTTGAAGTTCCAAGGAAAAAATAAGTTTTTTTGTGACTTAACTATGTAAGAGACTTTATGTTAGAATTGAAACTCTTTATAAAACAAATAATTATTATTTACTACATTGTCTGATAAGAATCAACAGGCAGAAGACTTTATTTGTAAACAATAGCATCATGTAAATTGACTACAAAACTGCAAGAAAAAATAATGAATACTTTGTGATAGTGATAAATTTAGTGTTACTTTTCAATTTATCTAACACTTCTTTTAATTTGATGTTTAAAATAATGAGTTGACCCAAAATTTAGTCAATTTACTTAACTAGAACAGATGTAGATTTGAAATTAATGTTTTTCCTCAAAGCCAAATCAGTTCTGAAAATGATGAACCAGTTTTGTCAGTGTAAATAGTAAAAGAAAATTATTTTGAGGTATTCTACTTAGCTATTGAAAAACTTTAAATATGTTTGAAATATTATGTTATATGGATTTACTTTTTCAACTATAAATGTTATAATATCTAAGTACAGATCAAGTTTCTCTGATGAAATTCTAGCATCTTAATTGAAATGTGCTATATGTACAAAATACATAACTATATACTAAAGACCTAATATAAAAAGAATGTATAATACTTAAAATATTTTATTAATACCTTACATAATGACTATATGTGGAAATGATCATATATTGGATATGTTCAGTTAAATGTAATATATTATTATAATTAATTATATTCTTTTACTTTTTTATGTGGCTACTAAAAATTTAAATTACTTATGTATTTTGCATTATTATTTCATTGTACATCATTGGTCCAGACACTACCAAAACAACTAAATGAAAATATGACCATTGATACCTATATAATTAATTGACAATTTATACATTAAACTAAATTCTCCATTTCTTAAGTATTCTTTTCAGTTCAGATGAAATATACCTGTATCTCCACAAAGTCAAACTGACTACATTGCAAATTAGATTTTGTTTTATTATGTTTTTGTCTTCTGTTAATATTAGTTCTGAATGATTTAACTCTCTTAGCTTCATCTACTAGAATTAAGAAAAATAGCACATGTTAAAAATATGAAGGTGATGTTGTGGGAGTTGAACTTAGAATAAAAGAAAACATGAACAGACGGTGGCAGAAGTGATGTGCATCTTTCTTGTTAATTTCTTCTCATGATGGCTGGGAGGAGCTATTCAATCAGTCTTTAGAGTAAATTAACTACGACCAGGATATGCAGTTATCCCATTGTGTGAGATTAGACTTGGGAATTACCTAGACGTTCCTCTTTGGAGTTAAATTTGTGAAGAATTCTTTTCAGAAGCATCAGAGACATGATTGTCATCATCACCATCACTTAACTTTTATTAAGGAATTATTAACAATGTTTTACGTGTTAGGTTTAGTGCAAGTACATTAAATAAATTTTTTCATTGAATTTGCACAAAGGTAGGAGGTAAGCTTTCTTATTATTTCCATGATACAGATAAGGAAACAGGCTGGGAAATGTTAAGTCATTTGCATAATGTGTAAGAAGCTGAGAATATCAATGGTAGTCTATGTAGAGTTATTATTAAGGGAAACAACTGCCATAGGTGATGATATCTATAGTCATTTGGGTTACAGTCTTGGCAGTAATGTTTGTTGTTTAAGGCAACTATGATAAATTTTACTTTACCTGGCACCTAACAAAATGTGTCAAAAATGAAGTATATTAAAGAAAAGAGCAATGCAATTGTGATTTCTATCTTAAAAGGAGTAATCGAGATTTCCTTAAGTAAAGTCTAGTCCAAGTCTACCATTTATACTATTCACCCAATCCAAGAAAGCTGTTGACAAGTTTGCTCTCCCACTCTCTGCTGAGCTCCTCACTTTAGCTTAGAATGTTTCTTCACATGGTATTCTAGGCATCTTCCACCAATGGATCAGAGCTGGCATGTGGGTTAGCATACATTTGCCATTCTTGTCCCAATTTGACAGTTTGAAGAACTTCTTTGATCAGTTAGAAGAAAGGAAGGGAGAATGTGCACGTGGAAGGAGCAATAAGAGAAGTCAGTCTGTATCTTGCAAAGCAAGGTGCCAGTGCATGGCTTCCTAACACTCTCCTCTCATCTGAGAACCTTGACAGATGAAAACAGACATGAAAGGGCAAGAGTCAAAAGCCCAAGGCATTGCAGAATCTAGAATGCTGAGGTATCCTAGCAACACAAAGATTTTTCTTCTTTTTTGGTGAGAGGGTGTGAAAGGCTAAAGTCATGGCACATACGCTGCTGGCCTCATGGCCCACATGCCCTATGGCTACAATTATGAGAACTGGGTGTCCTGGATGTAAAATTTTCACTGCCCCAGTCCTTTCCACAGGGACTAAACAGTCAAAGGGGCACTAGAGTCCCTCTCATCTTCTGTAAAGGTATGTGTGTGTGTATATACACATGTGTATATGTACATGTGAGTGTGTGTGTTATACCAATCCCATTTCTGTTTTTGGATCTTTATATTATCCATTTCTTTTGGGTGAAATACTTTTTCTCTGTAGTCTTCCCCTTCCCTGTACGTCTTGCTTACTGATAAATTGCCCATGGCTATCCCAGTACCTGATACATGGTAAACCTTCAAATTCTCAAAAATAAATGAATGAATATATGAAAGAAGGACATTCATTTGAATGGTGTTTTTCAAATTTCAAAGTTCCTTTGACACATGTACAATTTTCAAAAAAGCCTTAAGAGGTTAATGCTTTATTGTTCTCAATATTCAGCTGAAAAAATTAAAGCTCAACAGAGGACAGCTTGCCCACAGCAGTAACTCAGTGGGCAGGTGGAAATACAGGACATCTGATTCCAGGCCCTATGTTATTTCTGTTACAGGAAAAATATAGATATTAGAATTGAGGGTACTACTCAGTGGTTATGGATAGATAAGATCTGGAAATTTTATGACACATCTTACATTTTCATCCTTGCTCTGAAATTTAACACTCTAATTTCCCCACATGAGCCCTGAGATTCTTAAATGTTAAATATTTGTAGTTTCCCAGCTGTACCCCTACATCTTCTGTGCTTCCATGGCTTTATGTATCCTATGCCCTCCTCCCTTGCAAAATGCCCTTCCTCCCTTCACTGCCTTTCAAAGTCCTATGTCGTAAATTCTGAGCCATGCAGAAGTCAATCATCTCCTTTCCCATACTCCTTCCTGTCTACTGTACCCAGTACCCCTTCCTGATATTGCATTTTTACGTTTCATTTTGCCCGTGTACTTAATTGATCATCTCACTAGACAGGATGCATACTCTAGCTATTGGTGAACACATAGTGTCTAGTACTTCATGTTAAAAGGTTGATCTAGGGCATGGCAAAAGTACAAAATGTGATTATAATGTGTGGAAGGCCTATTTTAAGTATATAGAGGACCAGAATTATTCTCAGTAACTGAAGAGCAAAATCTAACACATCCCCACTGAGCAACAGAAAAAAAAAAAAGCCTGGATGCTGTAAAATAGAGAAATGTGTAGATGAGGTAGTAATTAACCTCTTCATGTGTACCCAACAGCAATCTTCCACAAGGGTCAGACAATTTGCAATGAAGATGAAATTTAGGACATAAAAGGAAGGAAGATTGATCTCATGAAAGCTCAGTTTCACAAACACCTTTGGGCATTTCCAATCAACACAGGTTGTTAATATATGCATTAGTAATTTTTTTATGTCTTTTTCTAAAAATGGAAATACCTTTAGAAGGCAGTCTTCAGAAAATAGAAAATTCTCCCATCTCTTATTTTAAGCAAAGTTTTAGAGAGAACCTCATTAATATAGTTAGGGCTTGAATACATTTGAAATATATAACAGAGCTACAGAGAGAAAGGTATGCAAGACTTGATGGCAGAGAAAATAGTCTGAGTTCATCAGAATTCATATCACAGAGAGAAGGAAAAAGAGACAGACATAAAATCATATTTGGCTGAATGGTATATCAAGCAACCCTGGGTCAAAACACTAAACAATACTTACAACTCAGACAAACAACCTGATCCTGTAAATTTCTTTCTAAATTGAAGAGCAGATTCCTGCAGGCACTGAAAGGGAATTCTTTTCTAAATTATCGGGTAATTTCCCTCACTCCAATTGAGTTATATAATCAGATGTGGTCAAAACACTGTACTAGGAAGCATAATAGAAAATGAATTCAACACAACACAACTTCTTGGACCTGCAGCTGCCGAAAGAGGTCACAAATGAAAATGGCAAATAAATGAGCTAGACTTTAGCTGGTTTTTAGTTTTTAAAAAATTCATTATTGTACTGTATTCATGGAGCCTTCAAACTATTGTAATTGAAAATACATTTTAAATTATATATTTCACCATATTAGGCCCATGGTGAGATGTACTCTAATTTTACACCCCTAATGATAATTAGAACAAAATGAGGCCCATGAAACCGAGCAAATTGATATAGCCAAAATGTCCTTCCTAGCACAGGACTTAATTTTCCTTCCCACCCATGCTTAAAAGAGAGCTAACGTTTCCCTCCATATTTATTTTGCTTGTTGTCAGTTGTCTTAAAAGCGTAAAGCACAGAACCCTCCACCTCCATAATGCTAATTAATTTTTTAAAAAAAGCACTTGTGTATTTTAATGAAAATGAAGTATGTAAACAAGTTTTTTGTTGTTTAAAATGTATATTTGTTCTCAATTTGACTTCAGTGAATTTGGGTAGCTCTCCTGTTGTAGCCTCCAGAAATGAGAAAGAACTACAAATCAAGCCCCTGTACAATCACTTGGTCTGGCACACACATATTACTGGCCTTGGGTAAGGATGAAAAAGCCAGAGTCTGGGCCAAGTCAGTAAAAAGAAAAAAAATTAGCTTATTAAAAGAAAGTATTCATCCCAATCCCACTTTCTGAGCAGAGTGATGTCCTTAACATCACAGGATATTGAGTTGTTGGCAAAGCCTCAGTTTGGTAGAATGCAACTAGTGAGTGACATGGCAGTGGGCAACATTTACTCGTTCATTCATCCACTTAATAAATATTTTTGAACATCCCTTGTGTGTCAGATAATACTCTAAGCACTGGAGACACAAAGGTGAACAAAGCAGACAAGCCCCTGCCCTCAGGAAACTTGCATTTATTGGCTGGGAAACAATGAAGAGTGAAGTAAAGAATTCTTGTTGGAAGATTTCATATTTGTAAGTTTTCTCCATAACACTTACTAAAGACTGTTAAACTAGGGTGGAGTAGCTAGGGAAGAACTTTCTGAGAAGGTCAGTTTGGAGCTGGCAACTGAAAGATGAGACAGAGCTAGCCATCTAAAGAACAAAGAATGGAGGTGGGGAAGGTGGAGGTGGACTATTTCAGATGGGTCAGTGCATAAATCAGACATTTCTTCAACCAAAAGTTTTCTATATGTCAAATGACAAAACATTCATTTATTTCACAGACAGTTGTAGATTGAATTTGCTTCAATTTATTGACTATTATGCATGTTCTTCTAGACCTACACACTTGATATTTTGTTGACTTACTCCTGATAGAGCATTTCCCCACGGGCTCACTTTTTTTTTATTTTTGGCTGTATCTACTTTTCCTTTTAAGTTTAAGCTCAAACATCATATACCCTGGAAGACGTCCATGATCCTTGACTATAAGCATAAACGGATCTTCTTTGTGTTCTATTAAGTACATTTCTGTACTTAAGTCTATAGATAAATGTGTATCACCACTCCAAATAAGTAGGAAAGAGTTGATCAAGATATAAGAAGATAATTAGTTCCAGGAAAAGTAGCAAGCTTACCAGGAGCTGGAAAGAATTGTCACACATGTTTACACAAAATAATCAAGTGGAAAATGGTTCCCCTATGCAGAAGAAGACATTATCTAAAATCTCCGGTGAAGATCTGACATCAGATCCTTGTTTCCTATTTCTTGGAATGTGACAGCTCTGGCCAATCCTTCCAGTGACAAAAATGTGGTGAACAGTATGAGAAAAGAGTAATTATGGCAGGTTATGTGGTTACCAGACATTGCAATGATAGCGTGTTTGTGGGAGGAGATATAGGCAGGGAAGAAGCTCTCTGATATCTCTCGGCAATAGGTTGCTTCACTGTACTGATTCTGGCTCTTTGCTTTTTGATGTGGTTAGTGCAGGGTAAGAATAGATGAAAAGTGGCTTGATAGAACATGTGGATATACTCCGGCCTAATGACTATGGTGCCCTATTCAGAATGTCACTATTTCTAAGATGTTTACATAGAAAAACCAAACTCATAACACACCTGTGAGTTAGGTGTGATTATCATTCTCAAATCCACTTGAAGCATCTAAAACACAGAAAGGCTGAGAACTTGCAAAAGGTCATAAAACCAGTGAAGGACAGAGATAGGATAAAAACTCAGGTAGACTAGCACTGAGCCCAAGTGGTTAAACATGTCGCAAAATACAGAATAAAGGAATGAATTAATTAATAAATATTTGGTAATGATGAAGCATGAGACCACTGGTTCTCAAGTGGAAGCCATTTTGGCAATTTAGCCAGGGGAATTATTTTGCAATATCTGGAAACATTTGTGGTTTTCACATCCGGGTGCACGGGCATGCTGCTGGTATAGAGTGGTAGAGATCAAGGAAGCTGCTAAAGATTCTACAGTGCCCAGGAGAGTGCCCACAACAAAGAACTGTCCAACCTAAAATACCAATAATGCTGCCATTGGGAATCCTTGTTCTTGACTTTATACTATCTCAATTTTTCTGAATCTCACATTCACTATTTGCTAAAGGAGACAATCATATCTATGTAACAGCTAGGGCAGTCAAAATCAGAATAAATCATGACATCCGTAACAGGGACTGCACATGGTTAAGAGCTTTAACATTTTAGATATAAGCAGGAAAATTCCATGTTTGTTTTGTTTTATTTTTAATATAGTTCTAGGAAGATCATTATGATAGAAATAATGTCATAAATAGATAGATGGGTGAAATTTCATGGAGGAATCAATTAAGAGGATGATATAGTAATCTAGGCAAGAAATAATGCACATTGAACCTGGGTAGGTGCAGGAAGGAACACGAAAGGGAGCATTGTCCTTTCAAACTCACCTAACATTATTTGCTCACGCACATTGATTAGAATGTGAGGTTGTTTTTGTTTTCTGGTTTTGAAGCTTCATCTCTAATTATGAACCTGAGGATAATGTGAATTTAATCTTTTCTTACAAACAACAGTGTTTCATTTTTTAATACCTAAAAACATTTTAATCTATAAAATGAATTATATGTTCAAAAATGAGACTGCCATCTTCAGGTAAACTGTGTGCGCATGCACACGTACACACATACAAATCCAATTTGAAGTTGTGAATTATTATTTGAAAGGTGTAGGTTTCACATGATAAATTTCATCATCTGAAATTACCTTGTGGTTGAGGATAATAAGAATTAAATTCAGCTACTGAAAGGAACAAAGACAAATATTGAAAGATGGGAGACTTTTCTAATCCACTGCAGAACTGTAGAGTCTTCTGTGAGATTAGGCTGAGACACCATTTGCAGAAATCACTAACTGTTTCAGTTTATTAAAAGATTAAGAGTAAATCTATTTGGGTAATATGTGGTTTGCAAGACGAGAAATTTCTTCAAAATCAATGCTTTTTGCTTTTTCATTTCCTCTCAACTCACTGAGAGGTAATCAACATGGGAGTAGCTCTGATCACACTAAGAGAACATTCTGATCTTCATTAGTGCAGGGTCGATGCAAGAAATATTATTTAACATCAAAATCTAGACACAGTTCCCCTAAAATTAAAACCTTCTTCTATTTCAATACTTCAAGCCACAGGGTTTCATAATCCCCATAATTAATATACTACTGTGCACACAACTTTCAAAATTGGGCTTTGGAAGTTGTAAATAAAGGCTACATGTTTGAAAATTGATGCACTGAGATATCTCTCATCTTTTTATATTTTATCTCCTGTTCATTGTATGGGATTATGGAGAGGTGAGATGTGAGACGATGGAAGGAAATGTCAGAAAACACAATTACTTTTAATTAGTCTTTAACTAATGCATAATATCTTTGTTATACGCAACATTACGTGCACAAAATGAAATGCAGAGTGTTTCCCAGTGATTTTATTTATTTGGTTATTAATGCATTGATGAATCTATTTTTTCATTCACTCACTGACTAAAAAGTTTCCTGAGCATGAGTGTCAGCCCTTGCATTGGGCACAGGGTGCCAAACTAACAAGGGTCTGTTCCCTCCAGGGACTCAGGTCTTGGGGGAAAGTAGACACAGAAACACAAAAATGCTATAATAATTGTGTGATGAGTGTCATGATCAAAGTAAATACATGAAGCTGTAATAGTAATGAGGAAGGACCCTAAGCCTGTCTTTTGCTGAGTGCCTTTGAGAAAGATTTAGGAAAGGAATGGCCAGTTTTGAATTCCATATGGTCAAGAAAAGAGGGGATCTAGTGATTGGGTACATTTTACTTTTATGTAGGAGCAGGGAGGATTAAAATGAGGCTAGAGTTTTCATTATATTCCTAGAGTTTATAGAATTTCTTTCAAGAAACAATGTTACTTAATCAAAAACAATGATGCTTAGTTTTATTTTTGTTTTGGTTTTTCTGGTTGCATTATGTATTTGTCCTGTCTCCTTTCAGTGTTGATTTCAGAGTGAACTTATCTCTTTCTTGTTTTATCATGGTTACACAGTTTCTGTTGGGGTATTGTTCATATTCTGTGAAACCGCTTTATGATTGGTAGGGAATATAGCTGACCTGTCAACTCCTACCTGTCAGCAACCAGCTGCCAACTCTCGGGACCATTGTTTAAAAATTTATTTTCTTTTTTTTTTCTTTTCTCTATTTATTATTTCAGAATGTTACAGAGGTACAAACGTTTTGGTTACATGGATTGCTTTTGTGCTGCTTGAGTCAAAGTTATAAGTGTGCTCATCACACAAATAGTGTACATTGTACTTGTTAGGTATGATTTCACCCATCCCTTCCTCCCTCTCCCAACATGCTTGATTTCCATTGAGTTTTACTTCCACCTGTGCACACGAGTGTTGATCAGCTAGTTCTAATTTAATAGTGAGTACATGTGGTGTTTAGTTTTCCATCTTATTATACAGTGTTTCCTCAAAAATAAAACAGGGTCTTATATTTATTTTTCCTCAAGAAGACACCCTAGGGCTTATTTTCAGGGGATGTGTTATTTTTTAAGTACAGTTTAACAATCTACATTTATTCAAACATAGTTTTTTTTTCCTTTTTTTTTTCCTTTTTTTATTTCCTCTTATTATGGGGGTACAAGTAATGTTAGGGATACATATATTGCTCCTGCCACCCCTCCCCCACCCCACCATGCCAGAGCTTCAAGTGTGTCCAACCCTCAGGTGGTGCGCACCTCACCCATTATGTAATTATACACCTTTCCCCTCCTCTCCCTTCCCAGCAGTCCACCACCCAATAAAAGGTTTTTTTTGTTTTTTGTTTTTTTTACATTTTGGTTACATTGTATATCTTTGCCTCTCCCTAAGAAGGGTTAGAGGTAATCCCTTCCCCCCCAACAATGTACGCCACATCCCTAAAATGTGGGTCTCCCCCCGCCCCAATCCCTGGTGAACACTACAACTATTAGAGTATCATAGTTTAAATCAGTCAGTACCAATTTGATGGCGAGTAGATGTGTAGCCCATTTTCCAGATCTTGAGTCGCCTCACTTTGGATAACGGGCTTAAGCTTTATCCAGGATAGCATAAACGGTGCTAGCTCACTGTCGTTTCTTAGAATTGAGTAATATTCCATTGTGAGCATATACCAAATTTTAATTATCCATTCATGAATTGATGGGCATTTGGGTTGTTTCCATGACCATACAATAGTGAATTGTGCTGCCATAAACATTCGGGTGCATATGTCTTTATAACAGAAAGTCTTATGCTCTTTTGGGTAGATGCCCAACAATGCTATTGCTAGGTTGAATGGTATTTCTATTTCTAGCTGTTTTAGGTATCTCCAGATTCTTTTCCACAAAGGTTGCACTAATTTGCAGTCCCACCAGCAGTGTAAGAGTGTTCTTATCTCTCCACATCCTCGCCAGCATTTGTTGTTTTGGGATTTCTTGATATAGGCCATTCTCGCTGGGGTTAGGTGGTATCTCATTGTGGTTTTGATTTGCATTTCTCTGATGATTAGAGATGTTGAGCATTTTTTTATATGTTTGCAGGCCACTATTCTGTCTTCTTTGGAGAAGTTTCTGTTCATTTCCATTGCCCATTTCTTAATGGGGTTCTTTGATTTTTTCTTGTTAATTCTTTTAAGTTCTAGATAGATTCTTGTTATTAGGCCTGTATCAGAAGTGTAGAGGGCAAATATTTTCTCCCTCTGTGTGGGTTGTCTATTTGCTCTAATGATAGTTTCCTTAGCTGTGCAGAAACTTTTTAATTTGATCAGATTCCATTTGTTTATTTTTGATGAGGCAGTGATTGCCTTGGGGGTCTTCCTCAGAAATTCTTTGCCTAGACCAATATCTGATAGGGTTTTCCCTACATCTTCTTCTAGGATTCTTAAGGTTTCATGCTTTAGGTTTAAGTCTGTTATCCATCTTGAGTGAATTTTTGTGAGAGGTGAGAGGTGGGGATCCTGATTCGCTCTTCTGCATGTAGTTAACCAGTTTTCCCAGCACCATTTATTGAAGAGAGAATCTTTTCCCCATTGTATA
>CAUYPO010042196.1:0-17217 GCA_963574435.1 Cheirogaleus major | reverse complement strand
GAGATTGTCTTAGCCAAAGATGGGATCATGAGATTAATCAGAACCTTTAAAGACTTCGTACTTTTGCTCAGGAACAGGACCTTGGTACTTTGAGATGACAGTCTGCCAACCTCCTCATTTGCCAGCAAATTAATAAAGTTCTCTTTCCTTTTCCTCAAAAAAAAAAAAAAAAAAAGGTTAAAAAATTAGGGCCAGGCGAGGTGGCTCACGCCTGTAATCCTAGCCCTCTGGAAGGCCAAGGCAGGCGGATCGCTCAAGGTCAGGAGTTTGAAACCAGCCCGAGCAAGAGTGTCTCGAGACCTCATCTCTACTAAAAATAGAAAGAAATTAATTGGCCAACTAAAATATATAGAAAAAATTAGCCGGGCATGGCGGTGCATACCTGTAGTCCCAGCTACTTGGGAGGCTGAGGCAGGAGGATCTCTTGAGCCCAGGAGTTTGAGGTTGCTGTGAACTAGGCTGACGCTATGGCACTCTAGCCCTGGCAACAGAGTGAGACTCTGTCTCAAAAAAAAAAAAAAATTAGCCAACTGCGGTTGTGTACACATGTAGTCCTAACTATTCAGGATGCAGAGGCAGGAGGATCACCAGAGCTCAGGCATTTAAAGCTGTGGTACTCTGCACACTTTGGTCAGCAGAGCTAAAAAAATAAATAAATAAAGCTGTGGTAAGCTATGCACTTCAGCCTGGGTGACAGAACAAGACACTGTCTCTAAAAACAATAAATAAATAAATAAATAAATAAATAAAGTAAAATAATGAATAGGCACATTTTCAATGTATATGTAAAATATAATAGCGATGCTATCAAAAACAGTGTACCCCTTATTTAATCAGCATTACTTTGAAAGCCTCAATGCCATTTCTTTTCCTGGCCTCTCTGAATTAAGTGCTATTTTGGATTTTGGTTTATCATTACCTTGTTTTTCTTTACAATTGTATCACACATATTTGCATCCTAAACAACGTATTATTTAGTTTGCAGGTTTATGAGCATTACATGAATGGAATTGTCCTCTGTAGTTCCCTTGTAACTGTCAGGCTTCTCCCTGTGGATGATCTGCTTTCCCCCTCTTATGGTGATATCTATATATAATAACACTGAGTTTCCAAACCAAGGACAAGATGAATCTTTGCTTTTATTTATATATTCTGTTATGTTCTTGGTAGAGTTTTATAGTTTTTTATATGCATTTTTTTCTCGAAAATTTTTTTTATTCTTAGTTAAATTGTCTCTTATAGTATCTAATGGATTCTTTTTGCTTTTATATTTTCAAATTAGTTGTTTTGGTTTTTGCACATTGATTATGTAATCCTTCGCCTTATGAAGTTACCTTATTTCTTTTCCTTATGATTGGGCAAACCTAATACTCACATATGGGTTAACATTTTAGTGGACATATGATATTCTCAAGAATGTGAAAGGATTCAGACTCTGAAATAGCTGTACATCATGTTTCCTGTCTACTCTCTCTTTCAAGTTGCTTTCTACTTACTTACTTATTTATTTACATAGAGACAGGGTGTTGCTATGTTGCCCAGGCTAGCTTTGAACTCCTCGGCCTCACAAAGTGGTGAGATTACAGGCATGGGCCACCACACCTCAAGTTGCCATTTAAACGTGTGTTAGTGTGTGTGTGTGTATTTTGTAAGCATGTGTGTCTGCATGCATCTTCACACATATAGGCATCCATCTTGTGTGCATGTAGGCAAAAGTGATATGGAACTTGGAGGATGTGGCTAGACATAGGCATAAGGAGGGCCAAAAGTACGCAGAAAGAAACAGATCAATGAAAGTAGATCAAGGACAGAAAACTTAATGGAAATATGTCTGCAAAGATAGTTGTGGAATGTGGGCCTACTAAATAATTACACTAAGTTAATATTAATTATAATATTGCCATTATTATCGTTAAAATAATATTAATGTTAACAATTACTTATTGAGCATCTGTTCTGTACACTGTGTTCAGTATTTGAAAGACATTTCTCATTTCACACCAACCCAGCAAGATTGCTATTATTATCTCTATTTCAAAGCTGACAAAACTGTGGCCCAAACTGGCTAAATAATCTGGCTAAGAGCACCCAGGTAGTCAGCCACAAACTGAGATTTGTGCCCATGGTGTCTAACCTTAAGCACTTGCTCCTTCCACTTGGCCAAGCAGACTTTCTGTGGTTTGGACACCCAGCAAGTCACCACCATGCACACAAAGAGGCCAATACACATGCATTCATGTTCACTGAAATGTTATTATAGCAAAAATTTCCATTATAGGTAAATGGTTAAATAATCAATGTTGCATCTTTACATGTACTATAGAATATAACACAGTGGTTAAAAACAGTGGGTAAGTTGATAATTACCGACTTGAAAAATCTTCACCCCATATTGCTAAGTGAAAGAAAACATTTACAGGATAATATTATAATTATGTTGCCAATTTACTAAAGAAAATACAGAAAACAATACTTGATGGAGTCTACAGGTAAATTCCTATATAAAAATTTATCAAGCTGTATATTTAAAATTTGTGCAATTGACTGTGTACAAATTATACCTAAATTTAAAAATGGATTGCATTTATGTTTTCATGTATATATAAAAATACAAAGAACCTGACTTGGAACAATATGCATCCAACTTTTGGCAGTGGTTTCCTGGTGGAAGGGAGACCTCTGCTTTTCCTCTGCATACTTCTGCATTGTTTGAATATTTTAAAAAGGAGAATGCATTTATTTAGTATCTATAATAATAAATAAACATTTTTATTTATGTCAATCAGTTAATAGATAGAGAAAATTAACACATAACAAATATATGTTGGAAGAAAACAAGCCGCTGAGAATCCACGTAGAGATATGCCCATCTTCACTCTTGGGAAACATCTCAGAACTATGTTTTCTCTATTTTTGACTTTCTAGGAAGAAGTCAACATTAAGTCATCAGTTATAATAACTTCTGTAAGGGGCTTTCCTAGTACTCTAATCATCATCTGGCCAGACAGCTGCATGTGGAGGTGAGATATGAACAGCACAGTCGCCCCGTGAGAAGACTGACCCCGCCCCAGGGATCTGGAGCCTACAAGAGTCTCAGTATTTGCCTGAAAAAGATGACTCACTTCTTCCCACACCTACAGCGGCATGGGGAGGATGCAGCTGCTAGAAATGAATATGCAGTACCTCTATAGCAGGTGTGATTTAAAAAGCAATGAATAAGAAGAAATTCAGATTAAAATAATCAGATACCATGGCAAAAATTTATGTAATGACTCTATACAATATTGGCATGGGATGAGAGGGCAATGATGACAGGTGAGGCAAGAGAAGTTAGCAGAAGCCAAAATAGAGCTTTGTCAAACCCATTAAGGAGTTTATCCCAAAAACATGGGCATGGGCAAGCCAGTAGTGGGCCTTAGGCGGGGGATCAGCTCTGGCTACTCTAAAGGGAACGCCCTGAGAGGCAACCAGGACGGAAGTGGCTGAGCAGTTAGGAGTCAGCGCAGTAATCAGGCAAGCTATTTGGGTATCCTGGAACCATGAGATAGCAGTGGGGATGGAGGCCAGTGGATGGGTAGAGGGATATTGAAGAGAGATCAGACAGGTCTTGGTGATCAATCGTATATATTCTGAAAAGGAGGAGGCGGTTGTGGTGGTATCTGTATCAGCTAGAGTTAAATCAGTAAAGCAGAACTTAGGCATGATGGAATAATACTGTTGAAATTAGTCTGTGGGAGGAGCTGGGTAATTAAACGTTTGCGAAGAGGAGTTGGACACTCAGAGATGTTCCCTGACCAGTCAGTCTGAGAAGCCGGAGATGTCCAACTGCCCCAGTAGAAACACGAAGGGGAGCCTTAGGGAACAGACTCTATAGGAAGCGTTTGCCTCCGAGGGTCCACAGGCAGATACCTGCTAATAGGCCTCGGACTGCTACTCGTCAGCAAGGCCTGGCATCTGGAAGACAAGCAGGAGGCTGTGCCGTGGGGGCAAGGACAAGCTGAACACTGCTAGACACTTCTAATCTCATCGAACGATGACAGCATTCAGATATAATGTCCCCAAAATCTCGTACAAATTCCTTTCTTGGCCAGCTCTAACCTGGAAACTCACAGGAAAAGGGATTCTGGGAAACATAGTTCTCAGCCCAACTAAGTTGATGATCAGAGAAGATTCTGGAGGAGAGTTAGTGAGCTCAGTATTGAACACGTTCACTTTGGTTTCACTGTGATACATACCCATGGAGACATCCAGTTGACAGCTGGCCTTGTCAAAACTTCTTTAGTGCACAAGCAGACCCAGAACTTTTTTTTGAGACAGAATCTTGCTCTGTTGCCCGGGCTAGAGTGCTGTGGCGTCAGCCTAGCTCACAGCAACCTCAAACTCCTGGGCTCAAGTGATTCTTCTGCCTCAGCCTCCCGAGTAGCTGGGACTACAGGCACGTGTCATCATGCCCGGCTAAGTTTTTCTATATATTTTTAGTTTTCCAGCTAATTTCTTTCTGTTTTTAGTAGAGACGGGGTCTCACTCTAGCTCAGGCTGGTCTTGAACTCCTGATCTCGAGCGATCCTGCCACCTCGGCCTCCCAGAGTGCTGGGATTACAGGCGTGAGCCACCGCAAGCCCAGCCACAAACCTAGAACTCTTATTCTAACTCAGCCTGAGCGGGAGGAAGTGGCATGCAGTTGCACATCAAAGACCTAGGAGCTCAAAATATTGGCTGAGGGAGACAATCAGAAAGACAGTCCATCAAATAAAAGTGGTGAAAGAGAAAATAAAAAAACACGAAAAAAGACAGTCAAACTTCAATGGTATCTATAACTTGCAGTTACTTGAGACAGCAAGATGGAGTGGGCAGGCTCTACAGGGCAGGTGGAAGGACGTGTCCCGGAGGGATGGTCTGAGCTACTCTAACCCTGGGTGGGAAGGCAGTAGAGTAAGGATAGTCTGCAACAATCACTAGTCTGAAAGTGACACAACTTATCAAAAAAAAATATTACTTGATAGTCACTCCTCATACATTTATATCCTACTACATGGGCATAAGACAATGTATTTAATGAATGATCCTTCTTTCAGAAATTCTAAAAGCAAGTTTGTTACTTAATACAACTTGTGACCTTATTGCTTTACAGTCCTCTGAATCATAAAGTGAGTTCTGACTGAGGTTCCAGGCGACATAGGAAACATTCCACACAGGGAGCCCCACCACCGAGTCAGGGGAACCCCCATCTCTTCCATCATCACTATCACCACTGCCTCTCTGCCACAGCGGTCACTACAACCTCTACCTCTACCATAAGCGTCGCCACTCAAGGTGGAAGGACAGTGGCTGGGGAAAAGGGTAAAGGGAGGGCAAAGAATGGTAACAATTTCAAAGGAATATGGAACTTGATGGCGCTTTAAGGTAAATTTTCGTAATTTCTGTTGGATAACAAATGTACTTGATGAACAGTTATATCTACAGTGTTCTTGTCCTTTGCTTTCTTAGTAATCAAATGAAACCATGGCTTCCTGTTAGACTATGTACACTGAGGAGTGTGATATTCCTCTACCTTTACAAAAGAGGATTTCTCTTCCTCTCTATGCTCCTATTCAGTTATATTTGTATTTATTATGAATGAATGAATGAATGAATGAATGAATGAAAGAACATATGAATGATGCATTACATCCTAAGAATGGCCCGTGTATGAGAGAGCTGTATTATGGCTATCCATGAAATAGAGAAAAATGAAGTTCTGATATAAGGGATTGACTTTGCGTCAAATCATAGTATTACTATGCCTTTTATATTGTCCCAACAGTCTACCAAAGATCATAAAAACTGCATCTTTTTTAAAATTTTTTATTTCTTTTTCTTTTTTTATTTTCTCTCTCTCTCTCTCTCTTTTTTTTTTCCTAACCACTAGACAACCAGGGAAAAACTGCATCTTTTACATGAATATTACCAAAAATTAGCAATTAAAAATCTTTATATACAGTTTGGTCAAAAGGGCTTAAAAGATTTGACAGTATCCAGTTTCCTCTCCTACCTCTCTGCTTGCCTATCCATTTCCTTTGCTGGGTCCTCTTCCTCCTCCTGCCTGCTAACTGGTCATTTCCTTGGACACGGTGCTGGTATGTCTCAACTGTGAGTTTTTCTAGGTCAGTTTCTTAGATCTCATGATGCCATTCCTAGCCAGATGAAGAGCTAGGTCCCTTTTTGGGCACTGTAATAGGGCTCTGTCCTTGGCTCTATCTGACCTGTTTAATCCTTTTATTAATGACCTGGCTGAGCATATGGATGGCACTGTGAACTTTTCCCCTCATAGCATCAAGGGGAGGATGCAATCCTCATCCATCTGTGCATCTCAGCACCTTGCACAATAGCTGGCCTATTGTAGGTACTGAAGAAGTGATTGGATGCTGGTCAAATTTGTTGATGAGACTGAAGTATTTATGGGTGAGTGAATATGATTCGGGGATTGGCATTAAAATACACCAGCAAAAAATGTAACAAAATAAAATGACAAAATGAAGTAGATGGAGATACAGATGAAACAAGACTGAAAAAATGTTTATAATGGTTGAAGCTGGTTAATGAGTACATGGGGAATCATTATACTCTTCTACTTTTCTGTAATTTTTAAATTTTCCATTAAAAAAAGAAATAAAAATCTGTTGGTGAGATAAAGCCAGGGAGGCTTGTGAACATGCACATAGTTCTAGAAGCATTTATGAAGTGGAAATTTGTAAATAAATTTTACTCTAGGTATAACTAGCTGTATCCAACATAGTTGTGCACTTCAGAGGATTAAATACAAGTAAAGAAAGTGGCAAAACACTTCAAACTTATCAGAGTTTTGCTTGTCTCTTTAATTTTTAACTATATTGTCATGTGTAAACCATATATGAAGGTTGCTAAAGACTTTTTGCTTATCACAAATAAATAAAACAGTGCATCATTTTATTTATCATTTATCATCAAAGACTGTCCTTTCTAGAGATAAGATTTTTGCATAATTTAGAGGATGCAAATTCTACTGGCAGGAATCTTAAAGATATATATGTTTCCTTATAGTCATTATTTTACTTATTAGTTCTTTTTTTCCCCCTTGAGACACAGTCTTGCTCTGTTGCCCAGGTTAGAGTGTAGTGGTGTTATCATAGCTCACTGCAACCTCAAACTCCTGGGCTCAAGTGATCCTCCTGCCTCAGCCTCCCGAGTAGCTGGGACTACAGGCATGTGTCACCATTCCCGGTCAATTTTTCTAGTTTTTGTAGAGACGAAGTCTCGCTTTTGTTCAGGCTGGTCTCAAACTTCTGGCCTCAAGAGATCTTCCTGCCTCAGTCTCCCAAAGTGATAGGATTATAGGCATGAGCCACCACACCTGGACTTATTCATGCATTTTTAATTTACATAAAGTTTCCAAAATTGTGCTCTTTTTTATTTGTCCAGTTCATTATTTATTAAACTGTGTAACATAGCTGTAATGCATAGCATATGCATTAGGCAATTCTGAAATATTCAGATTTGGGTTCCGTTGTTAAAACAATTTGCTCCCCTTGATCTCCTAATTTTTTTCTTAAATTGGTTTTACATAAAACACATTTATCACTAAGTATTGCAATTTCATGCCTTTATGTAATGTTTTCATTTTGTATCTTTCTCAGTGTCCTTTTCATTTAGGGTAGAAAGAGCAGACATTTTTTGAGTGTCCCCGGTGTGCCAACTGCATCACCATTTATCTCATTTGATGCTAAAAGCAATCCTGTGCACTTTAAAGATAAGAATGCAGATGCTCAGAGAGATTAAATGATTTGACTAAGCTTATACAGTTAGTAAGTGAAGATACTTTTTTTTGGCTGGGCGCGGTGGCTCACGCCTGTAATCCTAGCTCTCTGGGAAGCCGAGGCAGGTGGATCACTCAAGGTCAGGAGTTCGAGATCAGCCTGAGCAAGAGTGAGACCCCGTCTCTACTAAAAAAATAGAAAGAAATTAATTGGCCAACTAAAAACATAAGGAAAAAAAGGATAGTTTTTAAAAAAAATCCGAAGTCTACATTTTTCACAGTAGAGTTGGGCTTCCTCATCCTTGAGTTCTGTATCCATGGAGTCAACCAAACTTGGATAGAAAATATTCAAACCCCCCAAAATAGCAAAAAATATGATATAATAACTAAAATAATATAAATAATAACTAAAATAATATAGATTTTAAAAATACACTATAAAAACTATTTATGTAATATTTACAATTATATTATGTATTATAAATAATCAAGAGATGATTTAAGGTATATGTGAGGAAATGCATAGGTTATACACAAATACTACACCATTTTATATCAGGGACTTGAGGATCTTTGGATTTTGGTAACTGAGAGTCCTAGAACAAATCTCCCATAGATATCCAGGGATGGCTATATATCATTTTGTCTCCATATTCAAACTTTCTATGACATAGCATTGACTGAAAATGGAAGATTCTAGGATGGCATGCAAAATATGAGCCCATTTACCTTTCAGATAATATTACATATTAGTTTACATATATATTACATATGTAATTGTAATATAATTGTATATATACAATTATAATATAATTGTACAATTACATTGTAATTGTAACATAATTGTATATGTAATTACATATATATTTATATCTGGAAAGATGGATAATAAACGGCTAAATTACTATTTGGACTGGGACTTAGGAATTGGAAATAGGGTGGGAAATAAGAAGAAGATTCTTTAATTTTCTACTTTGTGCCTTCTGCATTTCTGCATTGAACTTCAACAAATGATTGATTATGCATTACTTTTATGATAAAAGACTTTAAACATTTTTTTTTAGAGACAGGGTCTCACTCTGTCCCCCAGGCTATAGTGCAGTGGTGTAGTCACAGCTCACTATAATCTCAAACTTCTGTGCTCAAGTGATCCTCTTACCTCAGTGTCCCCAGTAGCTGAGAATACAGGCATGTGCCACCATGCCTGGCTAATTTTCAAAATTTTGTGTAGAGATGGGGTCTTGCTATGTTGCCCAAGCTGGCCTTGAACTCCTGGCCTCAAGGAATCCTCCTGCCTCAGCCTCCCAAAGTGCTAAGATTATAGGCATGAGCCAATAAGCACAGCCAAAGATATTATTATTATTATTATTGTCATACTGTCATTATTACTAAAAGAGCTCATTTCTTATCTCAACAATCACCAACATTCTTGGGTGGTTATTATATTCCTGAGATTTTAGGTACTTATAGGCTCCAGGTATTCTTATTGTAGCCCTCACCCCATCATTACAGCTAACACATTAAAATGTACCCATATCAAATACAATTTATTTATTTGAGACAGAGTCTCACTCTGCTGCTCAGGCTAGAGTGCCGTGGCGTCAGCCTAGCTCACAGCAACCTCAAACTCCTGGGCTCAAGCGATCCTTCTGCCTCAGCCTCCTGAGTAGCTGGGACTACAGGCATGTATCACCATGCCCGGTTAATTTTTTATATTTATATTTTTAGTTGTCTAACTAATTTCTTTCTATTTTTTTTTTAGTAGAGATGGGGTCTTGCTCTTGCTCAGGCTGGTCTCGAACTCCTGAGCTCAAATGATCCTCAAGTCTCGGCCTCCCAGAGTGCTAGGATTATAGGCGTGAGCCACCACGCCCAGCCCTCAAATATTATTTATACATGAATTGAGTTGAAGTTGAATAGTTTTCAAAATGTCACATTTCATAAACATTTAAAGTTATTAACTTTGATATTTTTCAGGTTTTAAAATATTTTATAACTAAAGCATTTCTTTTCAGGTCTCTAAAGTTTCACAGGCCCTTGGAAAGATCTCATGCTCTAGAAATCATGCATAACATGAGATAAAAATAGCCCCATGTGCTGAATACTGTGCTAGATGCCTCTGATAGGAAGTGGTATAGAAAAGGGTGCCTGTTCTCCAGAAATGTCTCATCCAACTCCACATCTTTTCTTTCCTGTCCTCAGTCCACACCTAGGGACAGGAAAGAAAAGATGTAGTTTTTTTTTTTGTTTTTTTTTTTTGAGACAGAGTCTTGCTCTATTGCCCGGGCTAGGGTGCCGTGGCGTCAGCCTAGCTCACAGCAACCCTAAACTCATGGGCTCAAGCAATCCTTCTGCCTCAGCCTCCCGAGTAGCTGGGACTACAGGCATGTGCCACCATGCCCGGCTCATTTTTTCTATATATTTTCAGTTGGCCAATTAATTGCTTTCTATTTTTAGTAGAGACGGGGTCTCGCTCTTGCTCAGGCTGGTTTCGAACTCCTGACCTTGAGCGATCCGCCCGCCTCGGCCTCCCAGAGTGCTAGGATTACAGGCTTGAGCCACTGCGCCCGGCCTTGTGCTATACTTTTATATGACTGGCAGCACAGGAGGTTTGTTTACACCAGCATCACCACAAATACATGAGTAACATGTTGCACCATGACATTAAGACAGCAACGTCACTAGGCGATATGAATTTTTCAGCTCCATTATAATATTATGGGATTAGTGTCATATATGTGGTCTGACACTAACTGAAACTTTGTTATGCAACACATGACTGTATGTTCATGTTAGAAATCAAAATCCTAGGTCTCAAAAATATACTTTGACATGCCTGGGACACAATATTTTGCTGATTTCTCTGAGTATTTGTTTAGATGTCTAGCTGACTTTGTGGAGATTTTGCCTAATTTCTTTCAGGTAGACACAGGTCAATCCCCTATTTATTGAGTATTTATTATGTGTTTTTTGGGAAATCATGGAAAGGTGAGTCAGAGTGTTCAATCCTAGGCTTATTCTAGACTGTGAGGAGCCAAAGCAAACTGCAATGATAGAAGCCTGCTTGAAGAGGTTTTCATTGCATCATTCCTGGCATGTAAATATCTCTCATCTTGTTTGCAGAGTGTTTTGGAAATCAAGACACTGGAGTAGGAAAAAATCAACATTTGATTCAGATGCGGAATCTCCAGTTTCATCCAAAAGAAAGCATGTTAGAAGGAAAAAGATAAGACCATTGAAGAGTGCTGGAAACCCTGAGAAGCAAGAGGTCTCAGATCAAGTAATCACATTACCCTGTTCCATATGCAAGAATGAAATTCACCTAACTGATATTTTTCTCCATAAAAAGGAACATGTAGCTCTAGCCACATTGGGTTTCCAATGGATGGTTGGAAAGAAACCACAGCCCTTAATACTTGCTGTTCAGAGACAGTATATAATTTCTAAACTATTGTCGTCCTTTACATTCAATGAAAAAATCCTACAGAGCATTAATAATGCTTTTGAGCTGATTTGGAAGAAAGAAATACCAGAATACTATAAGATTTTTCATAACATTGACAGTAGTTCCATATATTCTCAAAAAATCTGTCATCTGTTAATTAAAGGAGTAGCCATTTGTGAAGACAGGAATTCTACATGGAAACCTGACATGAATGATAAATTTACTGTAGTGAATAATTTTGGCGACAGACCCAATGTGTGTTTTTTTGGTTTGTTTGATGGACATCGTGGTGCCTCAGCAGCAGAGCTGACATCAATGGAACTCCCAATTTTACTTCTCCATCAACTTTCCAAATGTGATCCGTCCTACCAAATGACACTTGAAGAAAAACAAATAATCAATTCCTTTCATACTGTGTTTAGAGAAGAATACTTAGCAATAGAAGACCTCTTTTCTTCCATACACAAAAGAACAAGAGCAGTGAGGAGTGAGTGTGAGGACATACACAAGGCCTTTGCAAAGGCATTTTGGAGAATGGATAGGCTTTTACGTCTTGGAAGGAAAGAAGTGTCCAGGGTTCGATGGAGTGGCTGCTCTGCAGTTACTTGTATATTAGAAGGCAACATTAAATGTCCTTACGCTCATAAGGATTGGAGGAAAACTAATAACTGTGATAAATTGGCAAAGAGCTCTCCTTCTCAGAAGATGCCAGAAATAATTTCTGGAATATTACATGTCGCAAACACTGGTATGTACATTGAATAACACCCAATAACACCTTTACATTTTTGATTCCTGGCAGCAAAACCTCCCAGGCTTCCACAATTTTTCCGTGTCCAAATATTTAGTGACTTAATAGTGCCTAGCAATCACATTGACCAATTTAAGAAACAACAAATAACCATGGTTTAATTGCAGATTGCAGGCACAATAATAATCATATTTATTTTTCAAGGAGGCACAGATAAGAAATAATGTGACAAAAACATTAAATTTTCCAATAGGGATAGCGATAGAATTGTTTATAAAGATAAAAAGCAAATGTACTACATATGCTTAGATCTGAACAAAATGAAAAACATTTTGCACACTTCCTTTTTTCAAAAGAATGGAAAGTTGTTTGATTATTGTCAGTATAGTTGTTCAAACTGGTCAGTTATTCTGATAACTAATACATTTGCAATAGGTCTTTCTCATGCTCACTAGCCAAGTAGCATCAGTTTCATCTCAGAGAGAATGACAATTCATGCTTCAGTTTTCTGGGCATGTATTCCTTTCTCCAAAAAGATGGTTATATTCTTTTAACTTTATTTCAAAAAGCAATTCTTTTGACCTTCAGTGCTTGAAGTCTTGGCTTAGGAGCTTGCCAAAATGGAGAGCCCAGAGGTAAATTGTTTTAGTAAAGTTAACCTGAATTCCATACTGAGTTCCATGATGCTTTTCTAGGGTTCTACTACCCCTTTCATGGATAAAATTATTATTCATGAGAGTGTCCACTTACTGAATATGGAACACAGAGTAATATTCTCATTTAGTCTAATAAGAACTCTGATATCTAATGTTAACTAAGTATTGTTAATGTTTCATATGAGAAATGGAAGCTTGGAAATGTGAGATAATTTGTTCAAGGTCTCAGAGGTAATTAGGAATTGAAGCTGGAAATCAGTCCCACTATTATAATGCTACCTTTTAAGGAGATTGCTTCCAAAGCCTGAGGAGGCTGGGCCTCAGTGAGTGAGACATTGTGGCAGAGATGACGTTGCAAGGGCCAGATAATCACAAAGATCATTTCAATGTCAAGGCCCCTGAAAGTCAGCTTGTTTATGATCCAGCTTTGATTAACAGGCCAAAATAAGGAGGACTCCAGACTAAGCAATTCCCAGAAGCTAAATGCAGTGTCAATTACCTCAGAGTCATTGTCATTTCTCAGACTCTATGCTGAGGCTACAAATCCTTCATGGACATATTCATTTTGGAGTTCAGGCCAATCTGGGAACTGATCTATATGTTGTTGGAATTGCCACCCCTATAGAAAATATCATTAGATATCAGGGTCCCTGTAAAGTTAAATGACAAAATGATGAGCTAGTCATTATTCAGTAAGTGGACACTATCATTAATGTCTAGATTCCCTGCTGTTTGTTTGGTTATGATCTCCAGGTCTAATCTCCTGCCTCAGCCTTCCAAAGCACTGGGATTACAGGCATGAGCCACTGCACCTGGCCTATTCCATTCACTCTTAACTTGTATTATTGTTGTATATTTTAATTTCACTTAATTTTGCAAGACATTATTATTGATTTATACATTTTATATTTATCTTTATTCACACGTTTAATGTTACTTGTATTCTTTCTTCTCTCATCTAGAATATTTTCTCTTCTGCCTGAAATACATTCTGTATAGTTTTTGTTAGTGATGGCTTGGTGGTGGTAAACTCAGACTTTGTGTGAAATTTTGTCAAACAACATCTTTGTTTGGTAAAAATTCTAGTTTGGCAGCTATTTTCTCTCAGTATTTTGAAGAGATCTTTCCATTTTCTTTTGGCTTCTATCATTGCTGATAAAAAGCAGATCCTTCAAAGGTAATCAGTTTTTTTTTCTTTTTTGTTGCTTTTAACATATCTTTGTCTTTAATGTTGCATAATTTCCCTATGATGTGTCTACAAGTAAATTTTTTTAAAATCCTATTTGGGATTATTTTGTCTTCTTGACTTTGTGAATTGGTGTCTGCCACTATTTTGTCAAATTTTGCCTCTGCCCATTCTTTTCATTCTAGAGTTCTGATAAGGTTTACCTTAGGTCTTCTTACTCTAAGTTAAATTCCCTTTTATTTTTCCATTTTTTGGGACAGAGTCTTGCTCTCTTGCCTGGGCTAGAGTGCTATGGTGTCAGCCTACCTCACAGCAACCTCAAACTCCTGGGATCAAGCAATCCTCCTGCCTCAGCCTCCCTGGTAGCTGGGACTACAGGCATGTGCCACTGTGCCTGGTTAATTTTTTTCTATTTTTAGTTGTTTGGCTAATTTCTTTCTATTTATAGTAGAGACAAGGTCTCACTCTTGCTCAGGCTGGTCTCGAACTCCTGAGCTCAAACGATCCTCCGGCCTGGGCCTCCCAGAGTGCTAGGATTACAGGCGTGAGCCACGGTGCCCGGCCTTGCTTGCATTTTTTTATGAGGAGAAATCTGCTGTCACCATTATCTCTGTTCCTCTATATGTAATATAGTTTTTCCCATGTGGCTAGTTTGAAGATTTTATCATTGGTTTTAAGCAATTTGATTTTGAGGTACTCCATTTTTTCCCTTCTTACCTCTCTCTATCCCTAAGATACTCCAATTATGTACTTTAGCACTTGAAATTGTGCTATGGCTCTCTAAAGCTCTTTTCATTTAAAATTTTTTTTCTATGCTTTGTTTTATACAGTTTCTATTATTTTGTCTTCAAGCTCACTAATCTTTTCTTCTGTAATGTCTAATCTGCCATTAATCACATTCAGTGTATTTTTCATTTTAGACATTGTAATTTTCATCTCTAGTTTTTTTTTAAATCTTCCATGCCTCCACTTAACTTTTTGAACACATATGCAGTTATAATAAGTTTTTATGTTCTTACCTATTAATTTGACATCTGTATTATTTTGGGGTTGGTTTCAATTCATTGACTTTTCACTTATCATGGGTAGTATTTTCCTGCTTATTTGCATGCCTGCTGCACTAGTTTTCTAAGGCTGCTATTACAAATTACCAGAAACTTGGTGGCCTAAAACAACAAAAAGTTATTCTTTCATGGTTCTGGAGGCCAGTAGCCTGATGTCAAGGTGTTAGCAGGGCCATGCTTCTTCTGAAGTCCCTAGGGGAAAAAAATCCTTTCTTGCCTCTTCTAGCTTATGGTGGCTCCAGGCATTTTCTTGCCTGTAGCTGCATAATTCCATAATTCTCTAAAACATTTTTTTAGAGACAGGGTCTCACTCTGTTGCCCAGGTTGGAGTGCAGTGGCCCAATCATACCTCATTGTAACTTTGAACTCCTGGGTTCAAGTGATTCTACTGGGCTCAAGTGAGGCTCTTCAGTAGCTAGGACTACAGGCGTACACTACCACATCCAGATAATTAAAAAAATTTTTTTTTTTTGGTAGAGATGGGTCTTGCTATGTTGTTCAGACTGACTGGACTCAAACTATCAGGCTCAAGCAATCCTCTTGCCTCACCTTCCCAAAGCACTGAGATTATGGCCATAAGCACTGTGCTCAGCCTCTGCCTCAATCTTCATATGGCTTTTTTCCTATTCTCCCCATGTGTCTCTATTTTGTGTGTCTCTTATATGGACATTCCTCATCAGATTCATGGCCCACTTGGATAATCCAGGATGATCTTATTTTAAGATCTTAATTACAACTGCAAAGACCATTTTTCCAAATAAAGTTATATTCAGATTCTTAGGGTTAGGATATAAATGTATGTTTTTGGACATATTGTCTTGAGCTTTGTTCTGGGATAAAATTACCCAGAAACAGTTTCATTCTTTCAGATCTTGCTTTTATATTAATAATTTGCCAAGCAGGTCCTGATCAGGGCCCAATTTGGTCTAATTATTCGTCTCTACTGAGGCAAGATCTTCCTAGAAAGCTACCCAATGATTCATGAATTATGTATTTTTTCAGATTGGCTGGTTGGGACACGGATTGTTCCCAGCCCTGGGTGATATTCCCTCTAATCCTTTTCAAATCTTGCCCCAGTGTTGCAGATTTTCCTCACACAGACCCTGATCAGGACCCTTCTGAACACTTGAGGAGGACCCTCTGGCGATCTCTGGGATTCTCTGTGCAGTTCTTTTCTCTCTAGTATTCTGTCCTAGGTGAACTCTAGCTGCATTAGTCTCCCTGGACTCTCAGCTGTCTGTTCAACACAGATGAAAGTGGAAATCCAGTCACTGTTACTGTATCTTGACCAGAAGGATAAGAAATTCCATAGATTTATGTTTTGGGGTATTACTTGAGGGTTTGGTGTCCAGAGTACTGCATTTGCTCCTGACTGGTGTCTCCCTGTTGACACTATCAAGATCAACATGATGACCCATTTGAAGTTTTCAGACTACAAATACATGAAGGTTGGTGGTTCCAAGTTGTGTGGCTTCCTTTTTTCCCCCCTTCTTCAAATGGATCATCATGTTCATCTTGATAGTTCAGCATCATAATTTGTAACAGTCCATTTTTTTCTGCCATCTGAGTAATGGTAAGGGGCATAGGTTTATTTTTGGTTCACTTTTTCAGTGAGGCCATGGTCCTTTGGGGCCCTATCTTTGTTGAGGAGAGCCAATTAGTCTCCCCACTTGGACAAGCTCTAGGTTTTGTTTCCTATCCAAAAACTCTGTGAAAATTCAATGTTTGTATATTCAGCTCAATACATGGTCTCAGGTAAAAGGTGGTTTTTGCTCTTGGTATACCTGGATTCAGTCACTGCTCTTTTACTTTAGAATTTTGTACTTTCTGGTATATTATCTAGGGTATTTACTTGTTCTCAGTGGGAGAGTCAATCCAAGACCCCAGACTTCCCCATTATAGCTAGTTTTTAAATATGAATGTTTTAGTTTATCTGCTATTCCAAGATCTTTGTCTAGATTATACATTTGTTCTTAATAATTTCTTTAAACAAGGCTCCATAAACTATGTTTATTTACTAGTGTCCTAGCTTTATATCCATGAGCTCACACTAGATTGAAAGACCAGGCACAACTTTACCCACTACTTCTCTATTATTCACAAATTTTTAATTGGTGGCCATCTTAAGCCCCCTTCCTTCTCTTCTCAAGTTCACTAAGTCACTCCTTTCATCTAATCCTCACAACCTATAAGGATAATCACATTTTTTTTTTTTTGAGACAGAGTCTCACTCTGTTGCCCGGGCTAGAGTGAGTGCCGTGGTGTCAGCCTCGCTCACAGCAACCTCAAACTCCTGGGCTCGAGCAATCCTCCTGCCTCAGCCTCCCGAGTAGCTGGGACTACA
>CAUYPO010042194.1:0-17151 GCA_963574435.1 Cheirogaleus major | reverse complement strand
TGGACAGTTCAAAATTGGTTTGATCCATGGACATCAAGTTATTCCATGGGGAGATATGGCCAGCTTAGCCCTGTTGCAGAGGCAGTTTGATGTGGACATTCTTATCTCAGGACACACACACAAATTTGAAGCATTTGAGCATGAAAATAAATTCTACATTAACCCAGGTTCTGCCACTGGAGCATATAATGCCTTGGAAACGTGAGTGATATACAGTTTGGGAATTTGGGGGCTTTAGTAAAATTAATAATTGCATGTTTTACATTTCATAAAAAGAGAAAGGTGGCCGGGCGTGGTGGCTTATGCCTGTAATCCTAGCACTCTGGGAGGCCAAGGCGGGAGGATTGCTCAAGGTCAGGAGTTTGAGACCAGCCTGAGCAAGAGCGAGACCCCGTCTCTACTAAAAATAGAAATAAATTAATTGGCCAACTAAAAATATATAGAAAAAATTAGCCCGGCATGGTGGCGCATGCCTGTAGTCCCAGCTACTTGGGAGGCTGAGGCAGGAGGATTGCTTGAGCCCAGGAGTTTGAGGTTGCTGTGAGCTAAGCTGACATCATAGCACTCTAGCCCGGGCAACGGAAGTGAGACTCTGTCTCAAAAAAAAAAAAAGAAAGGTGACTATTTAAATAATTCTAGCCATTTGGGTAATTGTTGTTTTAAATATGTAACAGATTTCTCCTTGAATCCAAATTGTCATCTTAAAATTTGTGGTGCTGCTGCTTTTTAGTACAAAACACTGACATTATTTATTTTTTCTTCTAGAAACATTATTCCATCATTTGTGTTAATGGATATCCAGGCTTCTACAGTGGTCACTTACGTGTATCAGCTCATTGGAGATGATGTGAAAGTAGAAAGAATCGAATACAAAAAATCTTAAAGCCAGCCCTGTCTTGATGATTTTTCTTGGTGTCTTTTTTTTTTTTTGGTTGTTGTTCATTCCTTTGTTCAAATCAAGTAATTAAACATTTAAGAGCCACAGAACTGTATCACTTTTATATTTTACAGTAAAATATAATACCATCTTCTTTGTTAATACATTATTGCTCTAAGCTTCTTGTAAACTATAAGAATATATTTAGTTTACAGTATATGGCTTCTATGAAAAAAATGTCCACCACACAGTAAATGGTCATGTGATGAGAAAAATTTATCCTTGTAAATATCTTCATAGTTGATATTTGGAACTTTATTCTAAAAGTAGTGCATGAGGAGAAAGAATCTAAACTTTCTTGTATACATTTTTCTCTTCTCCAATAATAAACATTTACCTTTCATTTATACTTTCTTGATAACCTGTGTTTAATTTTAAAAGACATAAAAGTGAGGGACCAAATGAAACTGCAGATAAAGGTATTAAAGTGAAGAGGTAACCTTTCAGAGCTCTCTTCTCTTACAACATTCTGTCATAATGTTGTACTCTGATTTTATTTTCTAAATAATATACTAAGTTGACATTAAATCAGTTGTGATTCTCCAAACTGTTGCTACTCCCATTTTTCAAGGTTTCACAAAAATTTTTTTTAAAGCTTAGCAGAGAAGCATACTGGAGTAATATATAATGTAAAGAGTAAGCCAGGTGCTGTAGCTCACGCCTGTAATCCTAAACACTTTGGGAGGCCAAGGCAGGAGCATCACTTGAGGCTAAGAGTTCAAGATCAGCCTGGGCAACATAGTGAGACTTCCATCTCTACAAAAAAAAAAAAAAAATTAGCTGGGCATAGTGGCACACACCTGTAGTCCCAGCTAATTGGGAGGCTGAGGCAGAAGGAATGCTTGAGCCCAGAGTTTGAAGTTGCAGTGAGCTATCATTGTGCCACTGTACTCTAGCCCAGGCAACAGAGTGAGACTCTGTCTCAAAAAACAAAACAAAAAAAACCCCCAAAAAACAGTAGTGCAGCTACTTAATCTAGTTCGTGAGTCCAAGCATTTGTGTGGCAATTCTCATAGGGCAAATCTGTATTTACATTTTTAAGTTGTATTCAAGAAGCAAATATTTGTTGAGCACCTGCTTTGCAAGTTAGAGCATCATCTCTATCAAAATATCTGGATATTTAAAAGTTTTTCTTAGCCCACTCAAGAAAATACTTGTAGGATGTTCTAATGTTGCTCTTTTAGGACTTACTGTAAGCACAGAAAGAAGAAATTTTACAATGCATTTGTCAGATTTAAAGAAAACTAATTCAATTTTAAGTGACAAGAAACATTTTAATTGTACCTAGCTAGAAATACAAGCATATACTACACACAAATTTTATTACACAAATATGGGACTATATCAGACCAATTACATTGTTGTAAAAGTTTCTGAACAAAGCAAAATTACTTAATGACTTAATCATGAATAACAATACTATCCTAAGTATAGAGAGAGGACACACTTCACAACTCCCTCCCCCCACCTTTGGCACAAATTAAATATACAAGACAAGACTATCAAGTTAACATCAGATGTTCTCCCTGTTCTTCGATTGACATTGACTGCATACACTTATTTAGTAAGTCTTCCTCCTTTTTTTCTTCACTCATGTATGATTCGGAACCATTCGAAGAAACTGAAGAAAAAATAAGAGTTTATAATGTCTGTTTTGGAAATAAAGTTTTAAGTACAACTTGCAAAATGACCTAGCTTATTAATAAGCCTGTAGCAAAGACAAATATTCAAGACTCTCAGTCCCCTCCACCTTCCCCCAAATATCTTACTCTTTAAAATAAGATATGTATGAGGCCAGGCATGGGGGCTCACACCTATAATCCTAGTACTTTGGGAGGCCAAGGCAGGAGGATTGCTTGAGGCCAGCCTGAGCCAGAGAGAGACCCCATCTCTACAAAAAATAGAAAACACAGTGTGGTGGCATGCAGTTGTAAGTCTCCTACTCAGGAGGCTGAAGCAGGAGGATCACTTGAGCCCAGGAGTTTGAGATTGCAGTGAGCTATGATGATATATGTCACTGCACTCTAGCCTGGGTGACAGAGTGTCTCACAAAGAAAAGAAAAAAAAAATAGATATGCAGTATTATGTGCTTAGCCAAGTTACTGTATAGCAAATTTTCTGTTACTAAGTCCTATATTCCATATTCCCATTGATTTTCAAAATCTTTTGGTTAGGAGGAAGTTAAAGTGGTCAGTTATATCTTCAGTGTCTCTCCATTTTCCTTTAGTTCTTTCTCATCTCTTCTTTTGGGGACCAACGAGGACTTTTCCCTTACATGGGGTTTCCTCTGACTGTTCTTTTGGGAGCCAGACTTACCTTCTCTGGTGCCCTTTCCTTCACTTCTTGGACATAGTATGATATTTATAACAGAGCTGGGTGACACTGTCATACAGTGATGGGATATTGATGCAGAAGGCTTAACTTTCCTACTTCCTAACCTACTTCCTTAACCACTATAATAACTAAGAAATTATTTAACTTCTACTTAATCCTTTCCACTTTATCAATTCTGAGGAATTCTTCTGACCATTCAGTCTTTCTTCCTGTTTTGACTTTTTCATTTTGCAGTATTCTGTACTTGTGGCAGAAGGATCCTTTATGCTGATCCTTCCAAAGTCTGGATTTGTTTGAGTTGCATGAGTAAAATTTTGGTAACATCACTTGCTTGGCTTGCCTCCACTGGTTTGTTGAATATCAAACAAAATGGTATACAGTAGTCCCTCCTTATTCATTGTCACTCTCTGCGGTTTCAGTTACCCAAGGTACAATACAATAAGGTAATTTAGGAGACAGAGAGACCACATTCACTTACCTATTATTATAGTACATTGTTATAATTGTTTTATTATTTATTGTTAATCTCTTAATGTGCCTAATTTATAAATTAAACTTTATCATAGGTATGTATTTATAGGAAAAGACACAGTATATATCAGGCATCCACTGGGGGTCTTGGAACACATCCCTGTGGGAAAGGGGGGGCTACTGTAAGTGATATAGCCCTTTGTAGACTACTAGATGCTATACAAAATATGTCATTCATCCAAAAGTGGCACTATCTCATAAAAAGAAGTGCTGTGGCATGAAAAAGTCATATTTGTGGCTCTGGGTCCTGAAAAATTCTGATCTTGATATTGTAAATATCTTTATTTAGAATTAGAAATATCTTGAATCTCACTCCCATGACCAGTGTATTCTTTTAAATGAAAACATAAACTACATTTCATGTTTAATTTTGTATTTGGAGCAATAAAAAAATCACATTCTAAATTTTTTGATATCTTCATAATAGAAATGAAACTATATTTGGTTTAATATTTTTTAAGTATATGATCTTCAAAAATGCCTATGTTTAAAATTCCACATTTACCTGGTTGCATGAACAGTTTGCCTGGTCTTCTAAAAATCTTCAGTGACTTACATCTTGTTTTAGATGCATATCCAGTTTTTAGCCTATAAGAAAGGGAAGTATCTTAATTGGAGACAGCAAAGTGAACAGCTGCTTAGTGCATGTGGAAGATCATACAAATTCTTTTTATTAGCTGCCATCATCACCAAAGAGAATTTTTCAGCCCCCAAATTCTCCTGTGACTCATTAATCGTGAGATGCAAAGCTCATTGTTATAGAGTAGTTTGAATGCTCAGGGTCCTTAATCTTTTTTTCCTCTCCTTTTTTGTTTTATAGTATTCACCTGTGCAAAAGCAATCATATATTTCTCCTTTTGGATGTATTTGCATTATTTTGAATCTGAGTGAGAATCATATTGAAAAGGGCAGTCATCCATATCTCCAGCTAATCAAGACATGTTTACAGCTTCACAAAATATATTCTAAAAAAGTGGCATATTCCAATCAGCTCGGTAAAGAGAAAGTATTATCTGTTTGTGCTTTTTGTTCAGCCTATTCTGAATTTAGCAAAGTGAACATATTAGCGAGCACAAGCTGTAATATCACTTAGCCTTTTAAATAAAATGGGTACATTTTCCCCCTTTTACACAATAAGAAACAGACCCTTCTTTGTTTCTGACTGGTCGCCAAAGGGAATGCTGTATGATCATTTCAGGTGCAGATGCAGCTGCAAGGTCAGAAGGCCCCGAGTCCTCTCTCTCCAGCTGGTGTCGCCATGTAGTGCAGGGATAATGCTGTTTCTGTGAGTAATGAGAGCTGAGGCGGCTCCTGTGATGAGTGAGGACACCTGTCACACAAATCACCTCTATTAGAAGACCCTCTCACTAATTATGAGAACGGGTGAGAAACCAACTGGAGGTGTACCTGCCTGGCTTTGGTGAGCTGCGCTGAATCACATGCATATACTGCCTCTTCACTAACGCCCTCAGATAGTTTGCATTGTACATCTTAGCAATACTGCACAGATAACGCTTCTGGATTATGGTGAGGTCTGGATGCTAAAAGATGGAATAAGAGGGTTTATAGTCTGCACTGTAGAAAAGAAGTTGGCAATATTCCTTATCTGAAAGGATGAATGTTCAGAAGAGTTGTACCCTCCATACATTTTACTTAAGCAAATTCAACTATGTTAACTTGGCCCAAAGAGAAAGAAATGGTCATTTAAACAGGGCAAGTGGCTCTGCTTGCCATTCCACTCAAGTGATTCAGATGCCCTAGGTTCAAGAACCCACTGCCTAAAGGAACAAGGAAGGAGTGACTCTGTAGTTCTGTCATTGAGTCTTACTTCCTGTGTGCCTCTCAGTGTGGACATCTTGCCTTCTCAATATGACTTTTTTAGATACAACAGGGTACCTAAAAGCAACCCAGTTACTCAACTTAGTCTGAACTAAAGGAAGTTTTTTCTAGCACCATAAGAATAACTGTGTTGGACACACTGAGGGACAGTATGCTGGTCTGTGATCTAGGTAATTTTAACTGAGATTTCCATTGTACTTGCTGATTTTAGAATGCTCACTTAAGATGTAAGACTCCACTATATATGCATGTATACATACACGCAGGATTTACTTTACTGAATAGGCAGTAAATCCAGGGAAAAGTCAAAATATTATAAAATTTTACCCTAATTCTCACATTGCCTTAGAGATGATACTTTTAGCAGTTATGATCTTCAATGAATAGTATAAGTCAACAGTTCTAAAATCTTATTGTCATTTTCTTTACCTGCTTTCTTGTTGTTTTGTAGTCCTTGAGGGAAATCTTTATGAGGTTGGGTTTCTATTTCTAAGATGGAACTTTCCTTGAGCATCTTTGTTGTTGGGGCATTGAGCTTCCTGAGTAAAGATATATTAGATCTGCAGCATCATAAAGCCCTGAAAGAATTCTTATGACAAGGGATCTATAATCCTTGCATTCATTCTTAAGTTTATTGACTCCTAGATAACATGCTGGACATACCTTGTCATCTGCAGTGCCTTACCCTCCAAGTAGCTTATCTTTAATAAAAAGTTCAGCTCTGAATACAAAGAGCATTGGTATTTAAATATTTCTCTGTTAGCATACCTTTAGAAAGGATGCATCCATCATTGACTTAGGGATGTGAATTATTTGAATTTGAGGAGTTTTCCATACCTCTTGCAGCTTGGCTATGTGTGAGTCCACTTTGTGTCCATCTTTGATTCTATCTGTAGGTAAGGACATTATCACGGGAATTTCAGAGATGAAGGTAAGTTCAAAAAATTTAGTTATTAAGATCTATATAGTTACATGTGTGCTAGAATTATTTATATCAGACTATTAAATTTGAAGAGATTGTATGATATGCCATTTAGTTTTAGAGTATACAAACATCTAAGATACTTATAGATATTATAACTATACATCATTACATATGGACTACATTATTTAGAACTCAGCTGAGATGGAAAATATTGACAGTAAGACTTTTTAATCATGTCAGAACCATACTAAAGAGGAAATATAAATGCAGGATTTGTACTTTAAAGATTTACAACATTTTTCATATGACTTGAGTATATAGTTTTAAAAGTCTGTATTAGACTCAAGATACAATAACACAAATTTTATTCCTTTAATGATTTAGTGTTAAAATGGGCTTTGTGGAAATGTATCAAAATTTATTTTTACATAGCTTCAGTTATTTCACTGTTTTAATATGGATTTACGTAGAATGAAAGAATACCCTTGTAGTAAAAGTAAAAGTTGTGCTGGGCATGGTGGCTTATGCCTGCAATCCAAGCACTTCTGGAGATCAAGGTGGGAGGATCGCTAGAGGCCAGGAGTTCAAGACCAGCCTGAGCAATATAGCAAGATCCCATCTCTACAAAAAAATTTTTAAAACATTAGCTGGGCATGCTGGTGCACACCCGTAGTCCTAGCTACTCTGGAGGCTGAGGCAGGAGGATTGTTTGAGCCTAAGAGTTAGAGGCTTCAGTGAGCTATGATAATACCACTGCCTTCCAGCCTGGATGACAGAGTGAGACCCCGTGTCTTAAAAAAAATCTAGATTCAATGTCAGGAGTTGGCTGTTATGTTTATATTAAATAATAGAATAAGACCTTAATAAGACCTTCAAATACACAGGGAAACAATAAAACACTTGTTGAATACTAGCCCTGTTTTCCTCCAATTATAAACAGTAATAAACATTGTTCATTATAGATTTGTGAAGTACATTAAGTGTAAAAAAAGGGAAAAAAACCTTTATCCCACCATCTACTAGTAATTATTTTTAAACATTCTGATATATTGTCTTTCAGAGGTTTTACTAGGCATATCTGTATTGTTTTTATTTCATTTTTTAATTTTTGTTGTTTTTATTTATTTTTTTTTGAGACAGAGTCTTGCTCTGTTGTCCATGCTAGAGTGCCGTGGCGTTAGCCTAGCTCACAGCAACCTCAAACTCCTGGGCTCAAGCGATGCTTCTGCCTCAGCCTCCCAAGTAGCTGGAACTACAGGCATGAGCCACCATGCCCGGCTTATTTCATGTTTTTAGAAACAAGGTCTCACTCTGTTGCCCAGGCTGGAGTGCAGTAGCATGACCATAGCTTACTGTAACCTCAAATTCCTGGACTCAAGCAATCCTGCCTTGGCTTCCCTGAGTAGCTGGCATTACAGACACATATCACTGTGCCCAGCTAATTTGTTAAAAATTTTTGTAGAGAGGAGGTCTTGCTATGTCGCCCAAGCTGGTCTCAAATGCCTTGGGCTCAAGCGATCCTCCCACCATAGCCTCCAAAAGCACTGGGATTATAGAGATGAGCCATCTCTGTGTTTGTTTGAGTAGGGTCCTATGGTATATAACCCTTTCATTTTTATTTTTATATTTGTTTAGACATTTTGCTTTCATATAACTGAACCAATCTACTTCATATACTGATCATTTTTAACATTTCTTCTTTTATTATTTCACTCTACATCTGGGATGGAATATATTGTATTAATTCTGTTTTCTGTTTGTGTTTTGTTTATTTTTACATTTAACTGTAGTTGGTAAAAATTTTGATGAGAAATCTAAATTAAAGAACCTACAGTATAACACATATTAAAAATGGCCACATTATTTACATATATATATATAAGCCCATATACATGTATATGTATTTTTTTCCCAGGTAACTGTAAGGAGTATACATTTTACAGGAAAAACAAAATGAACCCAGGTTTATATATCATTGAATTTAAATGAAACATTTAAAAGCTACAATAACTACTGTACTTTAAAGATACACACACCCACACCCCCCTAAGGTCAGTTAACTCCACATCCTCTCTCAAGGGATAAAAAAGCAATTATTGAGAGGCCTCTGGGGACTTGTCTTACTCTCTTAACTCCAGCAAAGAGGTATTTGAAAGCTCTTTTATTTCAAATGAGAGAAAAATATCAGCAATGAGAAATATTTTATGTTCTTTGAAGCTGTTCAATTTAGAATTTTTCCTTTAATTATATATAAACCCCAGGCTGTGCTTGGTGCTTTTCAACCAACATCAGTTATAAACACAGTTCTTTTAGGATTCATTGTTAATTTAAAAAATGTTTGATGTGAGATAGACTGTATTAACAGAAGAGAGTGCTCTTAGAAATCTTAAAGACTAAGTTCACCAGGGATGCTAATAAAGTCTATTTTTAAAACTCTACTGTGTAAGTAGTTACAGGCAAATTAGATTCTCTGAACCATTTATTTGTAGGTATTACCTGCTTTATATGCAATACTTACCAGTACCTTTAGAATTCTGGTAATAAGAATGTCCAGCTGATCTGTTGAAAAATTATATAAATAATATGTAATAACTGACAACTTTATAAGCACTAAAGAATGCACTTCAAATGAAAAACGTATTACATATGCTTTTTACTTTTCATGTTTCTATCAGACATAATGCCTAGCAAATTACCTCCTGTAATTCTGGTTACATCCTAAAGATTCCAAGATTTTTCAACATGAGTTATCTGAGATTTTCCCATGATAGAAAGGATTTATTTTAGGCCAGATTTGCTCTTAATTTTATGGCTTGCTAATCTAATTCCAACAGTGAGCTCAATAAAATAGTTTGGGCTCCTGTGCTTTCCATGATATTTTCTTGCTGTCTTTATCTTTAATAAAGCAACTTGGGTATTAAAAAGACTATCCTTTGAGTAATACTTAAGGTGTGTTGGAACTGGTAAGTTAGTCTGTAATGTTTCTAATTTTGTACAAGTTCTTTTTTTCTTTTCTCAAATTAAAACAAAACACACTTCCTTTCCTCTTCCTGCAATTTATTCAATAACCAAGAGTTCACTGATCTCCTAATAAACTAGGATCCAGCAGTCTGCCAAGGACTGTGAAGAACAGAACAGAAGACCCCATCCCATCTTTAAGAAGTCTTCAGTAGCATCAGATATAAAAAAGATGGCCCTGGGTGCAGCAGGGCCAGGACCGTGGGCAGAATTGGACAGCAAACGCCCTGCAGCTCCTGCTTTTAGGGAATAAAGGAAGGAGGAAACGAGGGGGTATTGCCTCCAGCAGTGATTTCAGCAGCTAACTACCTTCATCTAGGAACAGTAGTAAAAACCTGCTCAAAATGAAATGGATTTATGAAGACAGGAACTTCAGTGAGAAGAAAATGTCAAGATCAAGGTGCCTTTTAACTACCAGTTAACAGTTGCATTATTTGCCAGAGCATTATCTAGTGGGCCCGATGAGTACCTCAAGATAAACACCTTTATGCCTAAAGAAATTCACTGTTAATTTAAACGGTCCTGAAATGTCTATAAATAAAGAAATTTTCAAAGTTGAAAAAAAAAAACCCCACAAAATCATCTGTCAAATTGGCGAATAGAAACCCTCATTTGACAGAAAGGTGGCTACTGTCTCACACAAGGAACTGGTTTATAGACTTGGAAGCCCTCCATTAAGCTGGGGGACGTTTTCTCCCTCCTCTGTCCCCCGCCGTCCCGGCCTTTTGTAGACTCAGTATTGTGGCCAGACGGCAATTTCCCTGGCAGGTTTCGCAGCGCCTCCTCGGGGCAGAAGGAAGCACGCAGACGACTGTCGCAGTCACCGCGTCTCGTCATTGCACCAAACGCTCCTCTCCGCTCAGAAGCTCTTCCCCTCAGCGGCTAGTCAGTCTCCATATTTCCCACCCCGTCCACAACAAACGTTCTCCCCGCCTCTCCCGTGAGTGCACCGGGGACCAGACCGTGAGCGGAGCAGCCGCCCCCCGCTGCAGGGGGCGTGCGACCCCGGGCGGGAGACATTCTCCCGACTCCCCAGGACCCCAGCCTCACCCGCCGCCGCCACCCTCGGTCCCGGCCGCTGCGGGCGGCCCTGCGGAAGAGCTGCTCTCCGTCCAGTCGGACCCTGGGCCCCGGCCCGGCATCTCCGCAGTGCCCGGCCGCGAGCTGTGTGCGGGAGAAGCTGTCCCCGCTCCCAGCGCCGTCAGCACGCGTGCGTCAGGCGGCGAGGTACTGGGGCGAAGAGGCGAATGGCGCTGGATTCCAGCCCCCTCCGAAGCCGTCCGGACCCTGCCCGAATAGCTTCGGGAGAGCGAGGGCAGCCTCGCGCCCCTGAGTTAACTTCGGGGAGGGGTGGGGGGAGGGGTCTGCGGTAGACTGCGCGTCTGCACATCTGCATCTCTGTGGGAGCGGTGCGTCACGGCGGGGAGATATACAAGTCCCTAAAACAAGAGGTGCCTTCCACCTCAGTATTCCAGACTCGCAGCACATTTGCAAATCTTGGGTGTCACCATACAGGTCAAACGCCAGTATGCAAACCACGGACCAAAGCACCCGCCGCAGGGATGCTGAGCGTGGTCAGTTGACCGTTATTACCTAGGCAACCAGGCTTACATTGTATCGCAACCGCCGATTTTCGCCAAGTACTTCTGCGCACGCGCAAGACCCACTCCTTCCCCCGCCCTACGCCGTTTCCTCGGGACGAGGTTCTCATGAATTTTGGCCTGTGGGATACTCCGTAGTAAGAGGTGTGGCAGAACGGGAAACAAAAGCAATTGGGATTGGGATTGGTTCGCACTTCACGTTCCCGGAATTCTGTGGGCGTCGCGCGAAGGCTGGAGAGAGTGCGCCTGGCGGCTCTGGTAACCCGCGGAGCCGACATGCCTCGGTACGCGCAGCTGGTCATGGGCCCCGCAGGCAGCGGGAAGGTGAGGATTTGGGGAGAGTCGGAGCTCGTGGGAAGCGGGGGTTCGAGTTCTGTGGGAGGGACCGCCGGATGTGTGTGTTGGGGACCCTAGAGACAGCGCAACTCGTTTCTGCTGTTTCACTCTTCTTTTTGTTGTCTTAAAAAGGGGGAGCAGTGGTAGTTGTTAATATTTATTGGATACTTATGCCCCCACCTCATTTATTTCCACAACCGCTCTGTGAGATAGATCCTGTTATTGCCATCTTACAGAAAATGAGACATAGAAAGGTTAAGTTTTTTGCCCAGAATCGCACAACTAGTTAAGTTACAGCCGGAATTTGAATCCAGTTTTCTAACTCCAGAATCCGGCCGTGTCTCGCTCCCAGGAGATTAAAGTGGGATCTCATTTAATTACTGTTTCTCAGAGCTTGGGACATGGACTTCTGGTATTTGAGGTGATTTTAGGTGGCACATGAACCCGCCATTAAGGAACATCGGAGGCCGGCGCAGTAGTTCACGCCTATAATCCCAGGGCTTTGGGAGGTGGAGGCGGGAGGATCACTTGAGGCCAGGAGGTCAGGACCAGCCTGGGCAACATAGCGGGACCCTGTCTCTACAAAAGAATAAATAAATAATAAAGGGAGAAAAATTAGCCGGGCGTGGTGGCGTGTGCTTGTAGTCCTGCGGAGGCTGAAGCAGAAGGATGGATCCCTTGAGCCCAGAAATTGGAGGTTACAGTGAGCTATGATTGTGCCACTGCACTCCAGCCTAGGCAATAGAGTGAGACCCTGTATCTTAAAAAAAAAAAAAAAAAATCAGATTATATGTTGAGAAAGTTGTTCCCTTTTCAATTCTCTTTCAGTTCTTCACGTTCAGGTGAAATTGTGCATGGTGCCAGTGTGTCTTCACCACTTCTTTAATCTCCATGTCTTTTCAGAGAGCAGGTCTTAGACACAGAGCTTTTAATAGACACTTGTATTTAGCTAGAATTAAAATCATTTTAAAGTTTTATATAATTTTATAGTTACCTTGACATTGTGATAAATATAACTAGTTTTCTGTTTACAATTTATAAATTTTTTTCTTGTAAACAAATATTAAGGGAATAATGTTGAGGGCATACAAATACAGTAGAAATAGTGAAGACATTGATCAAATAACAAGTGTGGGAAACAGTCTGGAGCTGTTGTGTAGCTTCAGTCTTTAACAAACACACTGTTCTAAGCCATTGACCTATTCTGGGTACAGGACATGTACATGTGACTAAGATATGGCCCTTACCTACCCAGAGCCTGTAGTCTGTTTGGGAAGACAGACAGGTGGCTTGTCAATTAAGACATAGTATGGGCCGGGCGTGGTGGCTCACGCCTGTAATCCTAGCACTCTGGGAGGCCGAGGCGGGTGGATCGCTCAAGGTCAGGAGTTCGAAACCAGCCTGAGCAAGAACGAGACCTCGTCTCTACTAAAAATAGAAAGAAAATGAATCGGCCAACTAAAAATATATAGAAAAAAGTTAGCCGAGCATGGTGGCACATGCCTGTAGTCCCAGCTACTCGGGAGGCTGAGGCAGAAGGATTGCTTGAACCCAGGAGTTTGAGGTTGCTGTGAGCTAGACTGACGCCATGGCACTCTAGCCAGGGCAACAGAGTGAGACTCTGTCTCAAAAAACAAACAAACAAAAAAAGACATAGTATGATGCATGGAGAGGGCATCCAGGCAGAGAACAGTTCGTGTAAAGGCACTGAGGGGGAGAGCATGATGGAGGTTGTTTCTATATTCTAGATTAATTTTGGACTGATTGTGTTAGATCTTTCTATAAATTGTTGATGCCTACTATCAGAAACACTTATTGAGCATGTTCTTTATGGCAGGCACTGTTTTGGGTCCTGGGGATTGTGTGAGAAACAAAACGCACACATAAAATCCCTGCCTGTGCGGAGCTTGTATTCAAAGATAATAAGACAGTCAGTTAGAAATAATTACCAAGCATTTATTATGTACCAGGTACTGTGCTAGTCCCTGGGCTTACAAAACTGAATAAGATACATCTCTTCCTTTAAACAGAGGATGGAGAGGATGGAACAGAGAAGCAGCTTAGAGGTTTTATTGTTTGTTTTTTTTTGAGACAGGGTCTCTCTTTGTTGCCCAGGCTAGAGTCCAGTGGTGTCATCATACCTCACTGCAACCTCAAACTCCTGGGTCAAGCAATTCTTCTGCCCCAGCCTCCCGAGTAGTACCATGCTTGGCTAATTTTTCTGTTTGTAGAGACAGGGTCTCACTCTTGCTCAGGCTAGTCTGAGCTTAATTCTGGCCTTAAGTGATCCTCCCGCATTAGCCTCCCAAAGTGCTGGGATTACAGGCATGAGCCACGATGCCTGGCCAAACCTAGAGATTTTAACGTAGTGTAGTAACAACTACATGAGAGATAATTTGTAAACTGATAGCCCACTTCCAGTCTATCTATTTAAACTATACAAGTCAGAATCCATTTGCTCAAGGCTTCTTGGGTGTGGCTCTGGGTCAAAAATAAATAAAAAAATAAACTATACAAGTTCTAGTAGAGACACTATCTGTTAGGTGCTGCACTATGTAAGCAGAAATCTTCCCTTCATTCATTCATTTATTTATTTTTTAGAGACAGGATCTGGCTCTATGGTCCAGGCTGGAGTGCAGTGGCCCAGTCATAGCTAACTGTAATCTCCAACTCCTGGGCTCAAGTGATCCTCCCACCTCAACATCCTGGGTAGCTGAGACTACAGACATGCACCACCACGCTTGGCTACTTTTTAAATTTTTTGTAGAAACAGGGTCTCAATATGTTACCTAGGCTGACCTAGAACTCCTAGCCCCAGGCAGTCCTCCTGCGTTGGCCTGGAAAAGTGCTGGGAGTACAGGCATGAGCTACCATGCCTGGCCAGTCTTTAAATACCACTTGTCACACATTAGAGCAGTAAGGAGCCTTAGCGATCACAAAGGACACACCAATTAGAGAAAAGAAAATTGATGGGCAGAGTAGAGAAGCAACTTCCCCAGAGTTAACCATGCATCTAATCTGGGTCTGGATTTGCAGCCCAGTCAGGTGTCCTGACCTCCAGTCCCCTTTCTTTTTCCCTTGTTTTCAGTCAGCGCCTTGGTTGAAGAAGGTGTAGTTTTGTCCTTAGTGGATACTGTACCAAAAGGGGTGGAGAATCCTTGTGGGGGTATAGAAGGGTAACACACTACCTGTTGCTGTAACCTCCCGTGGCTTGTGACATTACAGAGCACCTATTGTGCCACCATGGTCCAGCACTGTGAAGCCCTCAATAGATCGGTCCAAGTTGTAAACCTAGATCCAGCAGCAGAACACTTCAACTACCCTGTGATGGCTGGTAAGTCTCCATTAGAACCTTCCCTCTCCTTCAGGAGCAGTAAGGGTGGGAGAGGCAGTGAGTGCTGGCTGCTTAGCACAGAAGCTGAAAAATTAATTATTACAGTTCGGTTCTCTGGTTTCATGGTGAGCAGCATGAGGCTGAGAGTCATTTGGTAACATCTGTTCATGGCGATGTGTGTAACAGTATCCTTTCTTGGTCTTTGATGTAAGACTTAAATGTGAGTGGACTCCTCCCTCAGCGCACTCCCCTTCTGTCCCTTTCATGCTTCATGCTACTGTAGTGAATCTGGCTTACTGCTGATCACTGTAAGTGAGCAGGCTGGTGTTTTTTAAAATTCTTTTAGTTTGTTCATTCAAGTGTCTGTTGAATACCTGTTTGATGCCAGACACCAGGGTTATATCAGAGAACAAGGCAAACACCATCCTTGTCCTCATCACCCTTTTAGTGGGGGTGATAAGCCATAAACAAAATGATAAACATGTTGCAGAATGTGGTCAGGGCTACAGACAGGCTGATGAGAAGAACTAACCAGGAGTGGTTGCTTCAGGTAGGGTGATCATGGATGGTGTCTCTGAGGAGGGGACTTTTGACCCCAGACCCGAAGGCCGGTAATGTGCTCATGACGCTGGGGAAGGACCTTCCAAAATGAGGAACATCAAGGTCGATAAATAGCCTAGAGGTGAGAAGGGGTTTGGTATGTTCCAGAAAAGCAAAGATGTCAGTGAGCTGAAGTGCGAGTGAGGGAAAGAAGTGGGTAGCAGTAGCAGGACATGAGAAGTGTAGATTTTATCCTGTCAGCAGTGGAATGCCACTAGAGGGTTTTAAGCAGAGGAGAAGATTGACATCTGATTTGTGTTTTTAAAGGTAATTCGGCCTCTCAGGTGAAAAGTGGACTCTTGGGGGTCAAGTGTTAAGCAGGGACCAGCAATGTGGCTATTGTAGCTGTCCTGGTGTCCACCATGACTAGGGTGGTCGTGGTGGAGATGTAAAGAAGCAGACACATTCGGTTCATATTTTGCAAGTAGAATTAAGAGCATTTTCTGGGAGATGAAACCAAGACGTTATAGGAAAGTGAGGAATCAAGGGTGACTCGTAGGTTTCTGACTTGAGCTGTCGAGTGCATGGTATCATTTACCAAGGAGGGAGACAAGCCATGCAAACTTTGGATCAGTTGTCTTTGCACCAAATTGGAGATGTCTGGTAGATATCTAAGAGGTAATTGGATGTAATGGTCTGGAATTCAGACTTGAGGGCTGGCCTGGAGGTATAAATTCGGGGGTCAGCAGCATTTAGCACATAAGGCCACGGGACTGGATGAGATCACTTGGGCAGGGGGCTGTGGTTAGAGAAAAGGACCCAAGACTGAGCCTTGAAGTCCTCTGATCTTCAGAGGTCTGGTAGAGGAGGTGGAAACAGTTTGACAACTAGAGGGGACTGTGAGGGTAAGAGGAGGTTTAATTTTAAGATTGGAGATGCTAACTGGGATATGCTTGTATGCTTCAGAGAACGATCCAGTAGAAAGAGAGAAACTGAAGATGCCAGAGAGAGTAAAAATAACTGCAGGAGTGACTGCCAGAATGAGGAGGGAGAGGTGATCCCGAAGAAGTGGGGGCTTTTGCCTTTGCTAGAAATGAGATGTTTCTTTCACTGAAACAGGAGAGAAGGTGGGCAGTAGGCATCATGTGGAAACATGGGAAATTCTCTTTCCTTGTCTTCTGATTTCTGTTAATGATGTGTGGTGTGGTCGTCAACTGAGAGTCTCTGCAAGTGGGTAGGGTTGGGGGGAGCAGTTTGAAGGGAGAGGAGATGTGAAATGCTCATCTTTCTTGAGAAAAAGGCATTGAATTACTTTGGGATTGTTTGGTTGCAGCAAACAGAAAGCACTCTAGCTAGCTTTAATAAAAAGATTTATTAGAAGGAATGAGGGGACCTCTCACAAAAGCTAAAAACAAAACTTTATGAGAGACTAGAACCATAAACACAAAAACAGGAACCAAGGCCAGCTTTCTGTCTGTCTCTGTCTTTTTCCTCCCCCTTACATACCAGCTTTCTTTGCTTTAGGTTGCATGTGATCCAGCAAGGTCCCTCCAACCCCTGGTTCATATCACTTTCTGGTCCAAGTGTTTTATTGACTGATGAGTGTTCTTTTTTTTTTTGAGACAGAGTCTTACTTTGTTGCCCAGGCTAGGGTGAGTGCCGTGGCGTCAGCCTAGCTCACAGCAACCTCAAGCGATCCTTCTGCCTCAGCCTCCCGAGTAGCTGGGACTACAGGCATGCGCCACCATGCCCGGCT
>CAUYPO010042192.1:0-31833 GCA_963574435.1 Cheirogaleus major | reverse complement strand
ACCCCAGTGAGAATGGCCTTTATCAAGAAAACCCAAAACAACAAATGCTGGCGAGGATGTGGAGAGACAGGAACTCTCATACACTGCTGGTGGGACTGCAAATTAGTGCAACCTTTGTGGAAAACAATTTGGAGATACCTCAAACAGATAGCAATAGAAATACCATTCAACCCAGCAATAGCACTGTTGGGCATCTACCCAAAAGAGCATAAGTCACTCTATTATAAAGACATCTGCACCCGTATGTTTATGGCAGCACAATTCACGATTGCGCGGTCATGGAAACAACCCAAGTGCCCGTCAATTCATGAGTGGATATCTAAAATGTGGTATATGCTCACAATGGAATATGATTCAATTCTAAGAAACGACAGCGAGCTAACACCGTTTATGCTATCCTCTATTAAGCTTAAGCCCATTATCCAAAGTGAAGTGACACAAGATATGGAAAAAGGGCTCCACATCTACTCGCCATCAAATTGGTACTGACTGTTTAAAACTATGGTGCTCAAACGGTGGTAGTGTACACCAGGGTTTCGGGAGGGGGGGCAATACCCACATCATAGGGATGTGGCGAGCATTGTGCGGAGGAAGGGCATACCTCTAACCCTTCTTAGGGTGAGGCAAAGATATACAATGTATCCAAAGTGTAAAAAAAAAAATCTTTTCTTGGATGGAGTGCAGGCGGGAGGGGGGAGGAAGAGTAGAGTCACATAATCTGTGCCGTGCATGCCACCTGGGGACTGGACTCACTTGAGGCTCTGGCACGTGGGGGAGGGGTGGAGTGGTAGGGGCAACGTATGTATTCCTAACAATATATGTACCCCCATTATATGATGAAATAAAAAAAAATAAATAAAAATAAAATAAAAAGGTAGGTTGGTACATCTTGAAACTTAGAAGGGAATCAAAACCAGCTTGACTGCATGATCCTGTGACATTTACCCGTTATTATTGATTGATCAATGTGTCTTGTCTACATGCTGAGCTAACACATATTAATTATTCTAATGTCCATTTTAAAATTAAATCAAAGGAAACTGAATTATACTTGGTTAGATCTAATCATGGAGGCAGGAAAGTATCACTAGTTAATGCCCCATATGCTTGATTATTTATTTTTCTAAAAAACATGCTGAATTTAACCTTTCCTCAAAATGAAGTAACTATAGTGCTGGCAGATGAAATTTTTCATTCATTACATGTCTTGTTCAGAACACTGTATATAACAGGAATTTCACTTCGAAGGCCTCTAGGGCTTGCTGAGTAATGACTTTAATAGCAATCTTCAAAATAAATTTCATATAAAGTCATGTTGACATAAATTTTTTTAAAGAAAATCTTTGAAAATGGAAAAAGCATAAATGACTTTAATGGTTTAAAAATTCATTTATCTTGATGTATAGGAGACACTGACTTTTCTTTTCAGAGACTATTGAGTAGCAGTCATTTTGTTTTGATAGGATCCTTGGCTAGGGGTGGTTCTAATTAATCTACATTCATAAAGGTAATCCCTATGCACTTTGTTTGTTTAAGGTAAACTAGGTCTATACTAATAAATTAATAATAATTCTGTGACCACAGATTTCTTGAGTTTTGTTCAGTGGTACCACACTGTCCTACTGGGTAGAGTCTAATTTGCCTCAGGCACCTGCTCCCCCTTCACCTTCCACCATGATTGGATGGTCTGTGTGGCCCCCACCAGAAGCAGGTACTGGTGCCATGCTTCTTGTACAGCCTGTAGAACCATGAGCCAAATAAACCTCTTTTCTTTATTAAAAAAATAATAATAAAGTCTACATACTTTAGAATAGAATTTATAGTCTTCTAAAATCTACAATCTGGCCTCAAGGTATACTTCCAGCTCATCTCCTACTAATCTTTACAAGTTCTGCTTTCCAATGGACCACTAGTCCAGCATTCCTAGACATGCCATTCTCTGCATCCGTCATATTTAGCCACTTACATGTCTTGGCTCTTGTTATTCCTCCTTGAAGTATACTCCTTCCCTCACTACCCAAAATCTACCCATGTCTGTTACTTCTTTAATTTTATCTCATTTATTTATTTATTTTTTTTGAGACAAGTTCTCATTCTGTTGCTCAGGCTAGAGTGCAGTAGCATCATCATAGCTCACTGCAAGCTCAAATTCCTGGGCTGAAGCAGTCCTCATGCTTCAGCCTCCTGAGTAGCTGGGACTACAGGTGTGCCCCCATGCCTGGCTAATATTTTAAATTTTTTGTAGGGACAAGATCTTGCTATGTTGCCCAGGCTGATCTGGAACATCTGACCTCAAATGATCCTCCCACCTCGATCTCCCAAAATGCTGGGATTACAGGCATGAGTCACTGCACCCAATCACCATGTCTTTTAGAAAACTATTATTATTTATTATTTTTAAAATTGGCTACCATGCCTTAAAGCCCAGTTCCAACGTCATCTCTTTAATGGGGGTTCACACCAACACCAGTTGTAATCTATCATTCTCTAAACTCCTACAGCCCTCTCTTTATTATTTTCTTGCTCTTAAAAGCAAAACAAAACAAAACGAAAAGACATTATATAAGAATCACCTGTGAGAATATCTTATTTCTCATACTGGACTGTAAACCACTTATGGGCAGAATTATGTCTGATATGGTTCTGTTTATTAAGACGAGATAATTCACAAATTAAGCATCTTGGTAAATATCAGTTAAATTAATAGACACAAATAATAGAAGGAGAAAATGACTCTTACAGTACAGGGATGAATTAGTGTTATAAACTATGTTTGTAAATGATAGGAAGAATTCAAACCAAGAAATGATTATTCCAGCATCAACTGCCAACGAGTAGCAGTGTGGGTGAGGCATAACTCGAGGAAAGGATAGTATTTGGATTAACTGAGAAGAAGCTGAAAGGCATTCCAGGTAGAAAAAATATATGTATAAACAATAGTCTATAGGAAAAAAATGTGTTTCATTTTTAGCAAAGATAGAAGAGCAACCCACCTAACAATCACATGGCTATGCTGGAAAGCAGTAGAAAATAAAAATTGTCATAGTGTCAAAAAGCCAGATTGCTCTATACCGTAGATACTGAGGGAGCCATTGCATTCTTGAGAAGACACTTGAAGCAGAATATACATTAAAAGAAAAAGTGTCAATTATATATGACTTATCAATATTAAAGAAAATTAAAGTGAGTTATTAATGGAAAATCCAAGAATTTGAGCCTAGAAGATTGAGGGAACAGATTATATCCCTTACAGAAATGAAGAATAACCACAGGAGCCAGTGAAGTACATGAAATAGCAAATGATTTTGCTCTTGTTGAGCTGAAGAGGAAGGGCACCTTGGGGACAGTTGATACTGTCAGAGCAAGTGTTTCTCTGGAGAGCACTCTCTATTATCAACACTGAGGTGCAAAGATTCTGATCTCTATGCAAAAGAATACCCAACAATCAGAAGCTCTTCTAACCCGATGGAGATCATTCCATTCTCCTAAATATAAGATACGTCAGTTTTTATTGATCTAGAACTTGCTCTAGAATCTGATCTAAATATTCTGAAATGCCACATAGACCCATCAGTCTAGCCTTACATATGGTAAAAGCATGCTGACCAGAGCTCACACATGCCCTCAAAAAGCAAAATACAGCCTGTTCTACCTTATTACTCTAAGATCTTAATATTTATAATATATAGGAATTAACTTTTAGGACATGGATATCTCTGTAAGAGGGAATTCTCATTTGGGAAGAGTGTATACTTACATAAGGGGTGTGACATGAACCTCCAGGGGGTTGACATGCTTGGAGCGCTGGCACGGGGCGGGGGGGGGGTTGGCAGGGGCAATCTATGTAATCCTAACAATATTTGTACCCCCACAATATAATGAAATAAAAAATAAATAAATAGAGTATTCGCAAAATGAATGATTGGCCGTGAGAGCTAGTACAGGAACAGTGCAGGTTTCCCTGGGTGGAAGGAGCGGACGGTTGCTGCGGAGGTGGGTGAACACCATGCACTCTCCCAGACTGAATCAACAGGCCCACACTGCACAGCTCCAGGGGACACTATTTATGTTGTATTTATGTGAAATGTAATTTTTCAAAGCACAGTTCCAGAAAGCCATGTGAATTGGGTCCCCAGAACTGTGCAGTATGTTTGCCTCTTTCCAGACCAGAGCTCAGTTCAAAGATAATAATGCATAATTTCATTTTATGTCATCTTCTTATTTGCATTTTTATTTTATATCTACATACTTCCATACTGGTCTTGAGCCCCACCCTCCATAATCAATGCCTAGACTTCTGGGACTTGAATCACAGATAGATCTTCTAATCCACTGTTTCTCAAATTAAGTAGTTGTGGGGTAGAGAGTATCCATGGGGATGTAAAATTTAAATTTAAAACTTTATATACATATATGTATAAACATCTATCTCTCCATATGTATTAATAATATATGTAAAATATGTGTGTATGTGTATATGTATGTATTATCTATATATTTACAAGTAGACATTCTGGGGCATCTGGAAAATGATTTTATTGCCTTTATGGCAACTGAATATTGTCCCCAAAATTTGAAATTAATGTTCCTTTTTTTGGTTATGATATGTTTCACTCAAAGTAAAGGTAAGATGAAATCTATGTGCACTGAATGAACAATTGTTTGTGGCAGTCCAAATCGAGAAAATGGAGTTACCACTTGACTGTTGAAAACTCAAAAGCATTTATGCCACAGCGATAAGAAGATATTTCACCTTGTTGGCAGATGTTTTTCAGAAATCCCAGCTCTAAGCATACCATTGTTGCAACAATTCATTCTTAATAAGAAGAAATAGCAAATATTCAATGAGAAATTTCTGTTTCTAAAATTCCAGCAACTAGTTTACAAAACATTTTAATGTAGTTTTCAGTAATGTTGTCTTATTAACTTTGCCTTCAAGTGAAAAAAATTTAGAGTGATATAGTTAAATTTGGCATTTTAGAATTTCTAGCAGGCAAATATATGGTTAAGTGTAAGTCTAATTATCCCTAAGTAACAAAACCCAAAAATTATTAATAAAATTCTGCTCAACATACTTCGTGAACAGGCATTCTCTACTTAAATATTATTAAAACAAAAGCATAAAAAAATTCAGTATAGAACTGCATCTGAACTGAGGTAATTTTATGTCATGAAAACATCACCTCTAATATTAAATTAATATTAATTTAGATTGAACTGCTTCTATATAGATTTGTTTACAATTTAATTTTTAAATTATCTACTTTCATAATTTTATAAGCACTAGAAATAAGATAATTTTGTGCCATATGTAGTATATAGTAAAAAAAAATTAACTTGACACTGGATGGTCATTAATATGGTTTTTCATCAAAACAGTTGGGTACTTTACCTAAATTTGAAAAGCATTGCTCTAGAAGATCTAGGTACAAAGACTCCAGCACCAAACCAACATATAAGAAGACACAAATCTTTCAAGTCCTCTTATGCAGTGACCCATCCATTCATATTTATCGAATGCATATTGTATGTTAGACACTGAAGTTATATTAGTGATCAAGATAACATGTTCCCTATCCTCAGGGAGTTTATAATCAAATGAGTGAGACAGACAATTAGCATGCGAACACGTCATTTTTTTTAAAAAAATTCAAGTCACATTCAGGGTATGGATGGTCCTATGACAACCAGAGTAACTGGGAGGGCCAGTTGATATTAAATGATTTGTGGGAACCTCTTAGAAGGAGGTGTTGTTTGACATGATCCCAGATGAGAGAAAGCACCATGTAAACAGAATGGACAAGCGTGGCCAGGGGAATAATTCCAGAAGCAGGAATAAAAAAGTGTAAGCCTTCAGTACAAGAAAAGTTTAGCATATCCTAGGCAGTGAAAGAGGAATAGCGTGGCTGGAAATAGTGAGCGAGGGGAAGCAGAGCATGAGATGAGGTCGCAGAGGTGAGCAAGGAGCACCAACCAATGCCTTGAAAGCCATATGAAAGCATTTTTGTTTCATTCTGATTGGAATGGGAAGCCATTCAGAAGTACAATAAGTAGAGAAAACATGATCTAATTTAAATTTTAAGACTATCAGACTGAAGTGGGTAAAATGGCTAGATGTCCCATTGACATAAACACTGAAAATTCACAGATGGACAGGATTATAGCCTCCTTCATGCAGGGCCAAAGCTGCCTTAAAAGAAACCAGAGGCAAAGCAGTGTTTACAGTGTGTTTTATGTTTTCATTTCAATTGCCAAAAGTATTAGAATCGTGAAATGTCACCTAAAATATCTGGAATTCCTGCATCACTGGAATTTTTTTTAAATTTCTGGAAGCTCCGGTAACATTGAGCCTGTGTTCCTGCCTAGAGCCAACTGGCTGTAGCTGAGTAGCAGCTGCTTCATTTCTCCATTTGGAAAGTGCTACAATTCCATGTTTGTCAGAGTTCTCTCAACTCCCCCATTGCCTAAGAGCTAGCTTACTTCATTAACTTTTCTTATCTGTTGGATATATCTAGATGCAGAAGCACTTACTTTGTTACCTCCTTGTGGGGACCACGGCAATGAATAACAGCCACAGCCCTTGGGAGCTGTTCCCAGTGCTGCTTAAAAACCTTGGTAGAGATCACGCTGAACTTGGTCTTTTTTCTTGACCTGATTCATACTCACTTATTGGTCCTAGGAGTTTTTGTCCACTTCTTCCCCCAAGACCACACCTAGACATGAAACATCTACTTATTCTATCTTAGTGCATACCCATAGCCTAGGCCGGCGCTTCAGTTCTGTGAGCAGTACCCCAGGTCTCAAGGTCACCTGCATGACCATGCTTCTCTCTGAAGACATTCACGCTTGGACTCTGCACTGTTCATGTCATCGCTGGGTCCTTTGAGGAGTAGGACACTGTATGCACAATCAAGTGTTCTAGGGCAAAATAGATGCTGTTTAAAGTTTTTTATTTATAATTTGATTATAAATTTAAAAGTAAGGAATGTACAATCTTTATTGTATATTAAGTGTAACCTCTTGGTTGAGAGTAAATGAAGCCTGTTTCTAGTTTTATACTTTTACTCTTATCTGCCTAGAAAGTATGTAACTTGCTTAAGTCATGAAAAATGTATGCTTCTAAGAGAATGTAAGAGCATTAGGTCAGGGATTTTAACTTACTCATTGCTCTACTGCCAGTACCTAGAACTGTGCCACAGGGTAAGCTTTTCAGTACATATTTTTGTTGAATTAGTAAATGAATGTCAAACTATCAGACATTTGGTCTAATATTGTGCTTTGGACATGTGAGACTACTAAATGGAAAAACCTGGCTGTCTTTGTGACAAGATCTCCAAAATAACAGAAGCATAGTCTATATCACTTTCTTCCCCAAGTACCCCCAATTACTTAACTGTGAGCTATGGCTTCTAGCACACATGTTGTTTCCCTAAGCCTATTTATATTGAGTCTATAGTATCCTTAAGATTAATAAAATTTGTCCATTAATTATCTCCTGATAAAAGCAACACTTTTATTAGCTCTACACATAGTCTTAAAACACACCAAAGAATGCAATAATTATGAAAGAATCTGGAAAATATTTCTGAATATAGAAATATAACATTCATCACTAATAACCACATATTAAAATAGATTTATCCACCTATTGCTGAACCCAATTCTGAATTGTGCCTTCCAAACACACTCACATTCCTTTCCTATTCTTCATCTCCCTAAGCAAAATGTTTCAGACAGAACAGGCATTTATCACACTCAGCATAAAATGAAAGTCTCTCAGTCCATTAGCTCCACCTCTATCAATACTGCGTTGGAGATGACACAGTTGTGATTCTTTCCTTCTTTTTAGTTTCACCCAATACAGAAAACATCAACCTTAGCCATATTAATACTACTACCATATCACCAAATAAAATAATGAACAAACAACCACAAGAGACAGAAGTATGTTTTATGAACCTTAATTGGATAAGCACCTTGTTTCACTGCTTGTAGGGAATAAACTGTCAGGAAACTGAATTTATAGACTGACCTGATTTCTAAGACTTGCTTAAAACAAACAAACCTCTCCCCTTATTTGACCATTTTTTTCTTTGTAGGGCAATACATATGAGTTTTTGAAACACCATCTGAATCAATGTGCTGTCCTTTCATGCACTAACTCCACTGATTTGATGACAAATTAATTTGCCAGAAATCAACAACTGCAGGTTAGTCACATGAAATACTAAATTGGGGCTATTTTGGATCTGTTAGCCTTATGATGGGATGGTTTAATTTATGCATCATAGAAATCTCTTTACACCACTGCCTGTGATTGCAGCAGCTCACAATACTTGCCTGCTCTTTGGCTTCACTTTATTTTGGAAAAGCCAGTAAAAAGTCAGTTTATGTTACTGATAATTTTTTGGGAAAAACTAGACAAATCATGTGATTATATTTTAATGTACCATGTCATTAATAATAAAAATAACAATAAAAAGAGCAGAAAATACTAATAAAAGACCTTGGTGAGTTTCAAATCATCAAATGAAATGTGTGTTAATTTTCTCTGTAAAAATTTCCATTTTTCCTAATAGCATAAAACCCTTTCATCTAACCCATTCTTCATTCTACAGTCATCATTACTATAAAAGACCCATTTAATTGCCTATCTAATATCCATTTCGTTTTCTTCTTTGCCAAGAGAGTCCCAGTTTTCTTCAGGGTAACAATGTGCTAATCACAGGCAATTTATCATAATAAATATAAGCCAAACTTTATAATACCATGCCTCAATTACCATGCCTCACACTTCCAGTAATGAGTCTTGGGAAGGAATCTTTGATGTTTGGGAAACTTTTACTCCCCTGAGAAGAGAAAACTGGTGTGGCTGGCATCACCTGGTCACACTTATTGCTGGTTTGAACTTAGACTTGACATCTGCAATGGCAAAAACTATCTTGAGACTACAAAGCATCAAGTAAGAATATGGATGGCAACATGCTAAGGAAGCCACAGTGGAGAAACAGCTCCTAGGTCCTGAATGACTTTCTATGTGAAAACCAGCAAAATGCCTACTTCCAGACTTCTCAATATTAGAGAAAAATCAATCCCCATCTGATTAAGACACTTACTGAAGTTTTCTGTGACTTGCAGCTAAAGGCCTTTCTAAGTGGTGACAATTATTTTTCTATAAAATAGCTTAGAGCTTCTCAAAATTCTCCCCTTGTTTCTTGTCTCTCTCTCTCTCCAAATCTACATTCCACTGTAGCTCTCAAATTGCACCCAAATTGTTCAGGACTCTCCAAATTCTCTCTGTGACCCATTACAGGTCTTTGTAAATGGTTCCACCTTCATCAGTGAAGTCCTTTGTCATCCTTATTTTTCCTCATCAGAAGTCATGTGAGTACACGCATATTCCATGACCCAATAAATTCACTCCTAAAGAAACTCCCATCAGAAATGCATCTATATGTTCACCAAAGACAGGCACAAGATTGTTCATGGAAGCACAATCTGTAACAACTCCAAACTGGAAACAACCCAAATGGCCATCAAAGGTAAAATGGAAAATTAATGTGTGGTTTGGTTATAGCAATGAAAATGAACAAACTACAACTACAGCTGCATGCAACAATCTGGGTGGATCTCACAAACATAACATTGAACAAAGCTTCTAGACAAAGAAGAAGATATACTATATTATTTCATTTATTTAAAGTTTGAAAGCAAGCAAAGTAATCTATAGTGTCAGAGCGAAATAATTGCTGCCCTTGGGGAAGACAGTGACTGGGAGGAGGAACAAGAAGAGCTACTAGGATACTGGCAACGTTCTGTTTTCTAACCTATGTCATGGTGACATGGCTGTGTTCACTCTGTGAATTACATCAAGCTGTATATGGATGATCTATGCACTTCTCTGTATGCAATATGTAAATAGAGTTTCCCAAAGCAAAGTTTACCCATGCTAAAAGTAGTCATTAACATAATATTTCTTCCACAAGCCTTCCTCTGATTTCTTCTTCATTTCAATTTAACATTTTCCTCTTATTCCTCCACAAAATTCTGTCTGTACTTGCCCTACAACACATATACCAGACTGCCTTGCATTAAAACTCTCTCTTTACTCCCCAAAGGCTATGATCTCTCTGAAGGTCAGTATCGCATCTGTGTCATCTCAAACTGCAGTGGACCAAATAGGTCAGTAAATATCTTTGCATGGAGTTTTACTTCAGAACAGCTTGCTATCAAATACACGCACCAAAGATCAGTTGCTTCTGTGTGTTTTTCTGTTTTTGAGTTTTCATAATCTAATAATATGAAATTTTGAAATTCTGGAGGCAGCTGTAACATAGAAGGTGCATTGGATTAAAAATGTAATGGCTTTACTTGTAAACCTTCACCTGCACTACCAGAGGCTGTGGAACTTTATACAGGCAACCTCACCTCTCAGATCTGTACTTTCTTTACCTGGAAAATGGGGATAATAATGTTTGCCTCAGAAATGCTATGTGTCTCAAGAGAGTTGGTATACATAAGTGTTTAAACTCTAAAACACGATAAAAACAGAGGCATTGCTCTTCATTGTCTCACAGTAATATTTACTAGCGTTTTTCCTGTCGTAGCACACCTAGAAAATTGTAATTATTGTACAACATGCTAGAGCAAAATCACAAGGCTTCTTAGGGCTGAAGGACAGGTTACTGTGCACTGTTTAGAAAGTTTTAGAAAACCATGAAGTTATTCAAATTAAAAATTCTGGCTCAGGTGGGATCAGGCATTTTGCCTCTTTTTCAAGCAACATTGGTAAATAGAGCTCAAGGTAAGACCGTGAGGTAGATTGCTCCAAACGTCATGTGGAACCAAATAGGAGTGTCATCCATCATGTAAGACCATTCACACTGCAGACTGAAATCTTCTAACCTGAATTTGGAATGCCATGTTTATTTACATTTGTATGGACCTTTTTGCTGCAATACAGGAAGAAAACCTCTTAAAGTGGCTTAAAACTCTTAAAGTATCTTACATCTCTAATGAGAACAAATTTGTAAACTGATCAATATTTGAGCAGGAAGGAAATACTTATTTTGCAAACTTTCTTAATCACTTTTTCTAGTTAAGAGATTCTTATCATTAGTTAATATATAAATGCTGCTTGATCTAATTATTTTCCTAAATATTTATTTTTCAATTCTTTCCTTCCTACTTCCTCCACCCCATGGAGAAAGAAAAATATTATATGTATGTTAATATACATACACCTATACATAAGTATATGTATAGATGTATATATACATACACACACAGAGTAGGGATTAGTGTTTTTTTCTTAAATTACTGAGATATTGGTAGTGGGATGGGGAGGGTAGAGAGGAAGAAATGACTATGATACATTACTTTAGCAGAGAGTTTGTTGAAATAGTGTCATTTCTCCAGTATTTCTCAAAGCATAGCATGCAAAATGATCTTAGTTGACACCCAGATGAAACTGTTAAAAAATTATTGTTATATTAATTATTTTTATATTAGAAAAAACAGCATGTTAAACTTATGATTTTATTGCTAGGACAAAGTTAATTGATTTTTTTTTTAGGTGTGTTGACTTAAAGAAAAAGTAAGAGGACACTGGTACTTTAAGATGGGCATCTGCCAACCTCCCCATTTGCCAACAAATTAATAAACTTCACTTTCCATCTCCTCAAACCACTAGTCCTAATTCTTCTGATGCAGACTTGGGGACAAATGCTGAGCTTTTGGTAACAGAATTTGGCGTCCCTGGGTGAGCCCATGGGTGCCCTGGTGGAATGGCACCCCATAACTGTTGAAAGAGGCAGGAAGCAGCCCTGAGTCAAAGCCATGGATCTTCACTGGTAGGAGCAACTTCTTTTCAAGGTGAGAGACCAAGGGATGGTTCCAGCAGCTGCCAGAGTGTGTTTTAGCTCTGGGAAACTCCGGTCTCTGTCTCTTTGAAGTAGACACAGCTACCCACAACCTGAACTGAGTTGAGGAGAAGGAAATGGATTTGGGAAGTGTCTGATGCCAGACCATTTGTTGGGTAAGTTCCCCGTCATGTACACCAAGACTCTGATTCCACCCATTCAGGGAGGGTTTTGAACCTTCCAGGCCTGCAGCAGGGCATTCATCTACAGCCCTATCAGGGCATTTGTCTTGAGGTGCCTTTTGGGGGTGGAAGTCATGAGGTTGAGTGGAATTAGGGAACCTGGCTTGAATTCAGGTTTCCCAGAGAATGGGGGGATTAGGCCACCCATTGGGGAGGGTTTTGAACCTTCCAACCATTGGGGGTGGCGTTTGTCCCCTTTGGATTCCCATTTGTTTGATAGGCCCTGGCACTTCTGCGTTGAGGATCCCCGGTATTGTCTGTTTGTTACTTGTGAGTTTTTTTGTAACATAAGGAAGCTCCATTTCAAAGACCTTTGGGGAAAAACTTTGGCTGAATGGTTAACTTACAGTAAAGAGAATGGTCCATATACATGCTATCGTGTGAGAAGTGGCTGTTAAATGAAAATTCCCATTTGATTGACAGGCTGTGGCAATTTAGATTGTGTTGGGAATTCTCTATATTGCTTGTTTGTGTGAACTTTGTACCACTTGTCTGGAGAGTTTTTGTATCGTGATACTGCTTGTATGAAGTGTGAGGAAAAGTGGTGGTTGGTACCACTTGTATGGAGTGTGAGGAAAAGTGGTACTTGATGGTCCTTGGTTTATTCTGAGCTGTTGGCTCTTTTCCCAGGAATTTGTTGTTTGGATCCTAATTTTAATTTGGAGGTGCATTCTAAAGGGTCTTCTCCATTGGCTCTTCCTCTCAAAATTAATCTCAATTGGCCTTTCTGTGCTTTTGTAAAAGAGCAAACTGAACACTCTCATTTGTATTAATAGATAAATGAGATTTCTCATTTATGGAAAATAAATGGGAGAATTAAAAATAAATCATTTAAAATTAAAGAAAGACAAGGAGAATGACCTCCTTCTGGCACACCATAGTTGGTTTATGGTGCCTCTACTTGCAAGTATTTGCATGAATGGGAAGGTTCAAATGCATGCCAGGTTTTCTAGGATGGCCAATTCTTGTGTACAAGTTTTCACTAAAGGGCAAAATATATCAAGGAAATTCAGACTCAATGGTCAACCTGTCACTACAGAGTTAAAATGTTGAGTTTCAAGCTCTCTGCTTGAGACAAACTTATTATTTATGGTATGCAAAATGATCTGTGTTTGTAAGATTTTTGATAAATGAGGTCCTCTTGCCCCTGCCGGAATCCCACAGTCAGCTGGGGCAAGGTGCCAGGAGGGGCCACAGCACAGGAGTGGACCTGTGGGAGGAAAGACTGATGCACATGGCCCCCCACTGAGCGACGTACAACAAGGGGAAGGAATGCCTCACATTGCCCTCATCTTGACACCATGGGAGGAGCTAGGCAGGACACCGCCTGAACTAATTCTTTAATCCCATGCCCATTAGGTTATGATTTGAGGCTGGGAATAGTCTCTCCTTACCCAGCAGGGAGCTCAATTTGGCCAGAGGTCACCCATAGCCAGGTCAAGGCAATTAGCATGAATCCTTCACAGCTGGTTAATATGGCCTTTAAAGTAAACTAAAAACCATGTGAGTTCTGCCAGCTATGCCAGCCAAGGATCCTTTGAGATAGTTAAAAGGAAAGGCCACCCTAGGGTAGGGTACAATCAGTGTGCTTTTGATTTAAAAAGGACATTGGAAAGAACCCTGCCCATAATTGCAAACGTTCCAGGTAACAAGAAACCCTCAGGAAAGCAAATGGTTCCTTTAATTCCAGGACTCAGAAGACAGAGAATGAGACCTAGAGGACCCCTGCCTCACTAGTAGCTCCCACCTAAATATCCCCATAGAAGCCCTGGGTACAAATTGACAGTGGGGACCCAATTAGCAGACTTTTATGAATGAGGGGGCCCAGGGCTCCATACCTCCTCACTGAAGCCCCAGAAGCAAATTGACCATGGGGATTTGATTGGTGCCAAACTGCACGGGTAAAAGCAGTCCAGAGGAGGGACCCCACCACCACCACTTTCTGGCATGGCCCAGCCCCCAGTACCAGCTGCACACAACACTCCGAAAGCCAGGTGGTGGTGAGGCAGCCATGGGCAGACAGCAGCTGAGAACTCCCTGCAGTGGGCCCAGTGGGTATAACTAGGCAAGCAGTGGGAGCACCAGGAGTTGTTCCAAAAACAACAGAAACTCACCTCTGAGGGCACCACTAAGCTCCTGTTAGATGATACCAGGGCCTGGTGAAACATGCAGGAGACTGCCATTGCAGAGCAGTTTGTTTTAAAGTTCAGGCCTCAACAGACCTGCACATCACTACAGCACTGGCAAGAAGAGAGCTACCAAAAGTAAGTAAGGCTATATAGACTGATGGGACTCTGGGACAGCTACAGAGACAGCTCAACAGCTCAAGCTATCACTGTGTTTGGCTACTCCATGGCAGTGCCCATCCGGGGAATCTTTGCTCCCTGCCATCTACACCTGGACCTACTGCACAATGTCCTGTGGTTGCCCATTAACTTCTTCAAGTAGACCCCCAGCAGAAACCTAGTGAACTGTTTCTCTAAGAAATTAGACACAGTGATCCCACAGGTCATCAACATGTTCATAGGCTCCTATACTCCATACAGAGTGATAATGGACCCTCCTTTGTAGCAGAGGTAACCCAGCAAGTAAACAAAGCCCTATATCTATAATAAAAATTATATAGGTGGGATAAGGTATTGCTGCTTGCCCTCTTGATAAGGGTAGCTGTTTAGAAGCAGGCTTAAGTTAAGACCCTAAGAAATAGTTCATGAGAGACACTTTCTAGCACCCCAAGATAAGTATGGTAATAAAAGAAAATATAGTAATATGTCAAATGAGTGGGTCAAGTGCTAACCACTATGGATGAGTTTATCTCTTTCAGGTCCCTGCCCTAGTTGGAAACAGAGAAGTGGAAGGGACCCTATGAGGTGCCTCTAACAACTCACACCTTGTCAAAATTGTCAGAAGTGAAATCTTGGGTCCATCGCACCAAAGTAAAGAGGTGTATCCCCAAGTGGAAGGGCCAGCCTTAGGTGATCTAAAGTATCTGTTTGAGAAACCAAAGAAATAAATGAAAATGTTGATATTTGTTAATCATTTTTGGTTCTGTCTATAGGATAGAGGGGCAACTCCTTAGTAAGGATTTCCCCAGCTATATCACCTCTTCTGTTGATCTGCCCTGCTGCTGGGTCTCTTATCCTAAACCTTGTTTGGTACAAGTATTTCTGTACATGATTTCTGAATTTGCAGAAGCTGATCTCTCAGGTTACCTATAGGGTACAATTAATAGCTCTGTGCTCAGAGGTCCCATGTTTCTTTTCTTACCCAGCCATGTATTGGACATTGTGTGCAAGGTCCATTTCACCTCGTCAATCCTCACAGTTGTAATTATGGCTTATGCCCCTTTTTACCTGATAATCTGTACCTTCCATCTAAAACATCACCCCAATTCAGCAGAAAGTAGTTTAAAGATTATATCGCCCCTCCTCTCAGAGATATGACAGGGTAAAATTGATAGTGGGGAATATGTAACAGAGAGAATGGCCTGAAAACAGGTAAAAATGTTTTCTGTCTCTTCAAAACCCCCTCACCCATTTTAAGAACTGAAACCTACATCCCTGCCTCAGACCAGTAGTTGGGAGGGGCAGGAGAGTGTCCTTTGTTCTTTGTGCCACAGGAGATGGCTTAGGGGAATTGCTGGGCTGGAGGTCATGATATTGTCTTAGCTGAAGATGACATGAATCCAGGAAGAGGTCAGGAGATTGTCTTAGCCAAAGATGGGACTATGGGATTAATCAGAACCTTTAAAAGCTCTGTACTTCTGCTCAGAGGCAGGAGGTTGGTACTTTGAGACAGGAGTTTGCCAACCTCCACATTTGCTGACAAATTAATAAACTCCTCTTTCCTTCCCTTCAAGGAATAAAATAAAATAAAATAAAATAAAATAAAGAAAAATAACAATACAGAGAGTACATAGATATACCAAAATTATTCAGCAGAGCATGGATTTCTAGAGTTTTGGGTTACTGTATTAGTTGATATTTGCTCCTCACATATCTTTTTTTTATTTCAGCATATTATGGGGGTACAAATGTTAAGGTTACATATATGGCCCATGCCCCTCCTCCCCGCTCGAGTCAGAGCTTCAAGTGTGTCCATCCCCCAGATGGTGCACATCGCACTCACTATGTATGTAAATATCCATCCCCTTCTCCCCCCTCCCACCTGCCTGACACCCAATAAGTGTTATTCCTGTATGTCCACTTAGGTGTTGATCAGTGAAACCAATTTGCTGGTGAGTACATGTGGTGCTTATTTTTCCATTCTTGGGATACTTGACTATTCACATATCTTTATGTATGTGGGAAAGTCTCCTTAAAGATGCTCTTCTCTGGGTCAGTTTCAAAAAACTATTCCAACTCATATACAGGATGGTAGAGATAAGAAGTGATGCTATAATAAAATTATTTCCAGGAAAACTAAACAATAATCCTCTCAACATGTCATCATGGAAATTGCAAATTTAAGAGACAAATGGAAATGTGGAGAGTAACAGCATGCCAGGAACAATAAATGGCAGCAGTCCTAGGCCTTGTTCTCCATTCTAAGACTGTGTGCTTCCTAGCACATTCCTTCCTTGAACCTCAGCTTGCTCTTCTGTCTGTAAAAGAACTAAATTGTCTCTGGAGGTACCTTCCAGCAACATCAATCTAAGTCAATGTATAAAAATTAACTCTGCATTAGAAGCACAGTTAGCTGCTAAGTATGTCAAATGGACTTACTGTTAACTACATGGCCCATCAATTAAACTGTTGCTTCTTCCACTCAGTTTATGCAGTTATTCAAAGCTAGGTGTTAAAGGTTTCATTATTTTGCAGCAATTTTTACCCCTTGAAGGAAGATATAAAAAGGCCTCAGAGACTGACATTTTTTCTCTGATTTAAAAGAGACCAAGCTATACTCCAATGACAATGTTCTGACCCCCTGAATGAGAATAGAATGACCGAACATCATGCATCCAGAGATTTATCTAAAGACTTGGGAATTGAAATGGTAAGTCTAGTATTTCTAGATACCTTCTGAACTAAATTCGAAATCTTTCCCACCATTAGCCTCACCGAGCAGGCCTCGCATTTCTGTCTTCCTCTGTAAGCTCCCGACAACCTCCATTAGAGCCCAGAAAACTCACTCGCTCTCCCTCTCATGTCTTCTTAGGTCATTTGTTTCTGCTTCATATTAGATGTTTAAATCTCTCTGCAGTGTCCCTTTATGTGCTAGTTTTTATCAATCATGAAGTGTTTTTCACTTATTTGACCTTCACCACAACTCTATCACGGAAGCAAGGAAAGGATTAGCACACTCATCTTTACATAAACACAAAAAGCTTGTCAAAATTCACAGTTGTTAAATTATAGGGCCAAAACTGTAACCCAGGTATTTGGATTCTAGATCCAATAACCCTTCATGGCATTATTTCCCCTATAATCAAGAGTCTGAGCATTTGGTTGACTTATATATATCAGGTGTAAATCTTAATGTTCTCCTTTGACCCAGTTATTTGAACATGTTTGAGCTAGAATTGGCAGTATCATGGCTATTTCTGTGTATTCCTACAAGAGAGTAAGGCACATGATCCTCACTTTTTAAAACAGGTAGCCACTTGTTTAAATTCCTGATCAAAGCCTTTTCTAATCATAATTAGCGAGAGCTAGACACTTCCGTAAATACCTCTCAGAGAGACCATGTGAGCTCCAAAAACCATTAGTAGCCTCCAGTCTCCAATGCTAATATAATTCTTTTTTTTAATTTCAAAATATTATGGGGATACAAACACTTTGGTTACATATACTGCCTTTTCACTGCCCAAGTCAGAGCCACAAGCCTGCCCATTCCCCAGAAAATGTACACCACACCCATTAGGTGTGAATTTACCCATTCCCTACTCCCCCTTCTCACAACTCATTCTTAAGAGGGGAAATCTGAAAACAAGAAAAACCAAAGCTAGGATATTAATATTTATAAAGAGTCAAACTTTCCAGCCCCGTCTTCTGCCACCTCTGGCTAATGGATTCTTACCACCACTGCAACACCTTGTATTGCTTAAAACAAAAGTTCCCAAATCTTGCTCTACATTATAATCACTAAGGGAGCTTTTCTAAAGCATAAACACATGAGACCTTTCTGACACTCAGGAAGTCTGGTGCAGGACAGGGCAATCTGTTTGTTTAACAAGAGTCTGATGTGACTCCGATGTAGCTGGTCTAAGCCTGGCACTTCTTAGTCACTTATACTTGCAATATCCCCCCACTCCTGCAACATGGGCTTTTCTTTTTCTAGTCAATCACTTTTATCAGCGTATAAACATGCTATCATATTTCTCATAAAACTATGCTTCCATGTTCTCGCATTCCCTGATTTCGCCACACAACTTTACTGCAAAACTCCTAGAAAGATTTTTCCACACTCACTGTCTTCACTCTCTCACTCTCCATCCGCTGAACCCTTTCAAGTCAGACTTTCATGCCCACTTCTTCACTGGACCTGCTCACCACGGTTACTGATGGCCTCCACGTTTCCCAGTCTCAAGCTCCATTCTCAGTCTGCGTGTTACTGACATCTCATGGTCATGTGAACCAGCTGGCCTTTCCTTCTTGCCACTTTCTCCACTTAATCCCTGTGTTATCACTCTCTCCTGAATCTCCTCCACTTTTCAAGCCCTTCCTTCTGGTCTCCTTGCTGGGATTTAGATCCTGATGGCTGAATATAGGAGTGCCACAGGCTTAGTCCTTAAATCTCTTCTCTTCCCTATCAACACCAGCTGCTCACATGACTAAAGAGAGTTCTGGGCGGTCCTAAATAGCATCTATTATTGCCCATTTATATCTCCAGCCCTAGCCTTTTCTAAATGTTTGAATTTTATCTTTCTATTCAACGTCTCCCCTCTACTCAATGTCAAATTTAACATATTCCAACGGAACACTTGTTTCCCCCTCACGAAGCAGCTCTACTCAATTTCCCAACTTAGTAAAAGGTCCCCGTTCACCTCATTGCTCAGGCCTGACTGCTGGAGTCATCTTTGACTCACAAGCCCCACTGTCAATCAGTTAGCAAATCCTGTCAGTTCTACCTTCAAAATACATCTCAAATCAGACTATGTGTCACCACCTAACACATTATCACCCTCTTCCAAGCTTCTCATTAAAAATACTACAACAACCTACTAAATGCTCTCCCTGTTACAGTCTATTTTCATACTGCCACCAGAGTGATCCATTGAAAATGTAAATGGCTCCTAACATCCTTGTTCAAAACCCTCCCATTACTTCCCACAATCCTCAGAATAAATTCCAAAATATTTGCCACCGCCTACAAGACCCCAAATAATCTCTTTTCCTACCATTCTTCCTTGCTTTGATCCTGTCATACTGCCCTTCTTGCTCCTCTTTAAACATGCGAAGCATATTCCTGCTTCAGGACCTTTGCACTAGCTGTCCCTTCCAGCTGGAGCACGTTTTCCTTCGGTATTTGCAGCCTTGCTCCCTCACTGCCTTTGGTCTCTACTAAAAAGCCATTCCCTCAGGGAAGACTGCTCTATCTAAAGAGCTCTTCCTTTCACTCTCTATCTCCTTCATGGGTTTATTCTCTTTATCGCACTTATCACCACCTAACATTATATTATATGCATTCTAGTTGCTTATTTATTCGTTATTTTACTTCTGCACTAGAAATTAAGCTCTCAAAACAGACACAATTTTGCTCACCACTGAATCTCCAGAAATTAGAATAGAATCTGGCAAAGAGTAGGTCATCAATGAAAGAATTAAGGAATGAATGAAGGAATGAACAAATTCATTAGCATGGAACACATGCTCTTTCTTAGCCCCATGTTTTGGTGCATATTTTCCCCTTTACCTGGAGTATTCTTTCTCATCATCTTCCATGCCAGTTGGATGCCTATTTATTTTTGAAATAATAAACTTGGGAGACATCTTCCCCTTAAGCCTTCCCAGTTAAGCCTCCCTGACTACACACACACACACACACACACACCACCACCACCACCACCACCACCACGCAGAGGGAACTGCCTTCATCTCTGTTTGCTCCCAAAGTAAGTTGTTCCTACCTTTAGTCTAGCACCTATCCTTGAAGAAGTATTTTTGCTTATATATTTGCTCTCTTGCTACATTATGAACTCTTTGGGGCAGGAATTGACTTATCTTTGTATGCCCAAAGTCCAGCATACAAAAATGTCATACTAGGAACCCACTTATGTCTATATATGTTTGGTTGCTAGGGCTCACATGAGCTTTTACTATTTCCTTCTGTCTGTGCTGTTATTTTTATTACCTGCTGCTGTTCATTCATGTGCTTACCACACCCACAAGCAGGTGTGGCTTATCTGTTCTCTCTGCCTCACAAGTAAAAGTGCCTGTAGGTCCCAGGAATTAAACTTTGATAAAGTATATATTCACTCACCATTGACTTAGAACTAGAGTGAAACAAGCCCTCAATAACAGAAGTTAGTCTGAATATTGGAGTTCATTACCACATTCTTTGTAAGACTCTAGTTACCAGTCATCAGTGAAAGAGTTAAAATAAGCTTAAATCAACAAAATGCTTTAACCTCTGTCATGTTATCCCACTTCACAATGCATACTGAAAATGTTCTATTTAGTTGATGGGAATAGCATCTTCAGCAAGCAGCCTCATAATAGTGTAGCTCCAAAAAGAATGTGTGCAGCAAGCTGGCTTTTGGAAGACATAATTCTTATTCCAAAGAAGCTGTAAGTTTCATGTTGCTATAACTTGCTTTGGAGATTAACTCCTTCTCCAAGAAAATATAAAATGGAACTTTATCTCTGGTACAGCGTTGTGTTATTAGTGCATCAAATATAACAATAACAGTAATAATAAATAAGTTATATCTTTGTCATGCTCTTTAGATTTCATGCTTTGGACACGCCATTTCATTTATACTTCACAACAATGCTTTGATGGAGGTAAGAATGATTACAATCACTTTACAGATGAGAATTTTGAGGCTCACAGAGGTTAAGAAACTTGCCTGAGGTCATGTACTGTGTGAGCAAAAGAACCAGACTTTGACCCAGGTCATTATTCTCTGAATGCCAAGTATATTAAGAGTTAAAAGTATTAGGTACAAAGATTCAGCCTCTTTACAGGGACATGGGGCTTTGAAAAACAGTCTCAAGCTTACTGGCTCTCGGTTTCTGGTTTCTTCATCTGCCAAATAAAAGAGTGTGTTCGATTCCTACAATTGTTGCTAGCACCCCAACACTATGTCTATCCATTCTGAATCATTTATCCTCTATGCATAATATGATAATTGGTCCCTCCTCACTAGAAGGTTACAACCTAGGTATTATTTTTGCTTGTTAACATCTGTGTTGGAATAATGACATCAAGGTGCATTAGGACTGTTGAAATTTGGTCATTCCAAAAAAGCTTCATGAGGTAAGGAGACAAATCAGAAGAAAGCCCCAGCTCAGTTTTATTAATAATATCTGCCTTAGAAATGCACGTCCACCTTTTTGAGAGAGCTGGCTATTTTCAGTTATGAGAAACCTGCTAAGGAGGCCCAGGTGGCTTAGAAAGTAGAGCTGTCACAGATCTGAAGTCATTGGGCAGTCTCAGCTCCACATATTCTCTTTCATTTAGTTTTCCTCTTAAACCCCTAGAGGGATTTGCTTCAGTATCAAGTGCTCACTCTAGTTCCAGCTCAACTAAGAACCATACCCTCTCAAGTTAAAAGGTGAGATGACAAAGTGCTCCTATTTACAATTCCAGAGAGGAGGACAAGGCCTAGAAAATGGAATAGGACTTCAGACCATTCTCAGTCATCCCTATGGTGCCACTGACACAATAAAACCAACTTCCCCCACCAAAGAGTCAGGAAATTTCTCAGCAGACACTGCAAATCCCTTTGATGCCAGTCCACTGTGCAACAGCTTAGGTCAAAAGGCAATTGTTCCTTGCTGACCTCTCAACCTCTCCTATGTATGTTATTTCCCATTATGCCCGATTTGATGCCCAATTGTTTCTGAGACTAACCCAACTCTAGACACAGAGATTTTTCTAGTTACCATGGATGTAAGAAATCAGGGAATATTAGCCAAGCAAGGCTGCTTCTCCTACTATAAGCCAACATACAGCCCCAAGTGAAATAGAGGTAATAAATACCTATATTGTACTTAATAAGTATCAAATGCTATCCTAGGAGTTTTACATATATTAACTTATTTTATTCCTCACCACAATCCCTATAAGGTAGATGCTTTTATTATTGTCACTTTATAAATGAGGAAATTGAGGCATTGAAGGGTCATGGAACGTGTTCAAGGTCACATAACTGGTAAGGCTCAGAGCCAGGTCAAACCCAGGCAGCCTGGCTCCATAGCCCATGCTCTCAGCCACCACAGTAGACTACCTCACACAGGCTACATCTTTCTGAACTCGATAAATTTGTATTAACAGGGATGAATTTCAAAAACATGAAATTAAATGAAAAATAACATGCAGAAAGATAAAAAAAAGTTGGATACCATTTATATAAACTTTAAAAACACTCAAAACAATATCGTATAAGATATGTGTTAAGAATATAAACAAACACAGGGACTGCAGGGACACACACTAAAATTATAACAGTCAGTACACCTGAGGAGGAAGGGATTTGGGGATGAAGTTGGGGATGGGTTCTAATGACTTTAATTGTATAAGTAATGTTTGACTTCTTCATGTTAAAAAAACTGAAATAAATGTGACATAAAGTCAGCAATTTGTTCATTCTGAGTCTTAGGTGTATCAGTGTTTTTCATATTATTTTCTTACTATTTCTGTATTTTAACCTTAAAAACAAATTACATATATTTTATCTCCTATTCCTTCTTGTGCCTTCCCAATGACAATGTCATGAACACTATTTCCAGTTGAGGTCATGGAATCTGTAGTATTGCATTCTGGAAAAATGAAATTATAATGATGACTTGCCTAGGGCTAGTTAGCCTAATGTTACCTACGACTAGAATATTTCTAGCTGACAGTGATGAAAACGACTTAACCAATCCATTCAGCTATAATTTGAACTGAGCACATGCAAACGATCACAGCAGCCAACAGTAATTATCAAAGAAGATAAACTAAAACAAAAATACTTGGGAGAATTGATCTCTATTCCAAACATAGCAGTCTTTTCTAGAACAATGAAAATGGTGACTAAGAATGATAAATTTAGAAGTTATTATCTTAATTAGGATTAGTTGTACTCACATATTATCTCTTTTATCAAAGTATGATTTCTTTTAAAACAGGATTCATGTGCGCCCATCACTTGGTACATGGTGTGGGTCTTAGTAATGCTGCTTGAAAAAATATATATAAAGCAATATTCCATAATGTCTTTGCTTTTCCAAACCTAAAGTATTAGACACTTCAAATGATAGGGTGACCAATGACCTTTAAAATTTTTATAACTAGACAGTTACCATTTGGGGAGGTGGTAGTAATTTTTGCTCCCAAGGATAGAGATTAGAATTTTCCTTTTTCATAGAAAATGCTTTGTTTTGATAGGGACTACCTGATCCAGCTTCCCTAATCATACAAATATAAGTGAATTTAAGTCAGTTTCCTATTCTTTGTTCTTGGAAATCCCCCACCCCTCACCACCACCATTATAGCAGATGCTTCCATCTGAGATATTAAGTATTTTGTTTAGTAATTTACATTGGATATATTTTGAGCAGAGTCAAGTTTGTGCAGAGTTAAAGAATTTTACCCTGCTTTTAGGCTGTCCAGTTTGAAAATTCTTGTTTATTATTCTTAAAAGACCTGTCTTATTTGTCCCAAGAGTCTGTGAGAACAGATCATTCCTGGAAAAGCATGCCAGACTCATCTTCTTTGCAATCTACACTGAAAGAAGGATAGTGGAAAGGCACAATGCTTCCAGGGCTGGACTCTTGGTGTTCCTCATCTGGTATTTCCAACGGAATAACCTGAACACATATGCACTAATAATTAGTATGATTGCTTTTCTGAACCAGGAGTGGGCAGACATGTCCTGTGGTGAGAGTAAGTGTTTCTCCTAAAGGACCTGAATGCTCCACTTTTAGTTATCTTGCAATAAAAAAACAATGAACCCTGGAATAGGAGCAGGCATCACTTTATTTTCTCTCTGAAATTGGGAGTACTGCCTAATTGTTGGAGGAAACAAAGAATACCCACTATGCTAAGATAGGCTAGGTATGAAAGACAAATGAGCAAGAGGCTCTCCTAAGGAAGAACATGCTCTGTGGACTATAAGAGCAGTGATAGCTAATATCTGTCTTTAGATTTCCATTCTCTGCACTATTATGCACTTCTACCTTCCTTAAGAATTCAGTAAATTATTCTGAAGACCCACAGTCCGGCTTTTCTTAAGATTGAAAGCAGAGAGTGGCAGAGTTCTTGCATCTCAGTGGTTCAGGGTGAAGAAAGTTGGTGGAGATGTCAGACAAACAACAGGACAAATTTGCGGAATATGTACATACTTGTCAGTATTTCCTAGAAACTACTTGATGAGGGAAACACAGCTTAGAAATGGAAATCAGCAGTCCACTGAATGATCGTAGCTGTCAGGACTCGAAAAATGAAAGTGTATTTACTTTTCTGTCATAGGTTGATGAAGTCAGAAATTTTTTCAGTTATATTGAATCTTCAGTGTTAAAATCTAATATGACTTTCCACTGCCTCCTGTCCTGATGCTTTAAATAATCTACCAACACAAGAGAGGGTTGAAAATCATGCATCATGGACTATTAAGTAGTAGTGCTACTGTGCTTAATTCTAAAAATTCAGTTATCTAAAATGAGTGAAGTGTATCACCCAAGTTATCTGTTACAGCCAAATTACTCCTCAATACCACTGTACATTGGTTTCTATCAATGAAATCAAATTCAAATTTTTCTTAATTATATGTATATTATGGTTATTATTATTTTATGGAAACAAACTGGAGTGTTCACAAATGAAATTGGCTAGATATATTGCTTTTTACCAGCATGAAGGCCTGTCTTAAACAATAAGGAAACGCTCAACATACAGATAAAAAATTTCAAATATAATATATCCAAATATTCAGTATGTGTGCACATATTGTTGTCATAAGTGAAAGGAAAGAATAAGTGAGGATAGACCATACACTAACAGCATGTATTTGGTGTTTTATGACACCAGGAAGGATGAGAGACAAGAAAAAGAGGAGCAGAAAATACTAAGTACTGACTACATGCCCAGGATTTCACAGGTTAAGCACCTTAAAGACTTTAATACATTTAATCCTCAGAACAATCATATAAGCTAAGCACTATTAGGAAGCCCCATTTCATGTCTGGGCTAGAAAACCAAGGATCTAGCCCAGAGTCACACAGCCAGTGAGTGCCAGAGCCAGGATACTACTTTGTCTCCAAAGCCTTTCTCCAAGCTCTAGATTCTGCCTCCCACTTATTCCAAATGTGTGCTCCAAGGACTATCTGGTGGCCTTGTGGGCTTTCAAGAAATTGGGTCCAAAAAAAAAAAAATCAGGTCCCCTACTAAGGGGCAATTTACTCTGGGATTTCAAACATAATGTATCTAGTCTTTAATCTTAACCTTGAACTCTGATCCAAGTGTCAATGACATGACATGATCTCAGAAAGTTCTTCCATTCTTCCATCACTTCCACTCAGAATATAAAAACCAAAAACAAACAAACACTTTCCATTAAACCAACTCTCCCAACCTTAGCTTCTGCCATTGTTATCATTCACAAGTGGCAGAATGAGTTAACTTTTTCTTAAACATCAGTTTTCCTCTTCTCTGAACCCCCAAGATGCTCCTTGGCATGATGATTCATTTTGACATTTAAACATGGCCAGGAATCCATAACTTATGGTATCCTGATGTATGGAATAACTGGTCCTTAAAAATTGCATTAGAAATTCTACTTATCTTTCGAATATAACTCTTTGGGATTTTGTTCTGCTCCTCCCTTCTTTCTCACCACTATAGGCTCTTCTACTATCTGTACCTAGCCTCTCTCTACCCTCAACTATAGAGCCCAAGTAACAGAGTACAAGAAGAAGATAGAAATTTCAGGAACTTTTAAATATCATATTTATTTTTTATATCTTCTAATAACAAAAATCTCAAAACATACTATACATTTATTTAAATACATGGGGGAGAAAGGAGAATCAACTTAATTATTTTCCCTTCTACACATGTGAGAGTGCTCCATGCTAAAGAGCAACAGCTAGTGGTCAGTGGGTGGGGTAGCACACTGCCCAATTCCTCTAGGGCCTTACCAGGCAAAGAGAGGGCAACCCAGGACCAGACCAGGAAGCTTTAGTTGTATTCTATACTGACTCTCCTCCTATGCCATGCCTGGGAAGCAGCTCATCCCCAAAGATTGGAACTGAAGACATCCTGCTTCTGAAACTATAGAGCCAACAAGTAAGGCACCGATACTCCAAGTTGGACCTTTGATGAAATTTCTCACAAAAATTTCATTCATTCATTTAATCAAAAATATTTTTGTGCTTCTTACAGGTGATAGGCATCATGCTAAATACTAGATATCACAGTGGTGAGGGGGAGAGCCGCTAACCTTAAAAAGATAGATAGGTAGATCATATATAGAGATATATATATATATGCCGATTTAAATGTCTAACCAAAGGCATTTGTTAAGTTGATTATGCTAACCACACATTGGTGAATACTATGCAGCCATTAAAAAATATAGTTAAGACAGGCAGGCATGCACTTGTAGGCCTAGCTCCTTGGCTGGCTGAGGCAGGAGAATTGCTTGAGCCACGAAGTTTGAGGTTGCGGTAAGCCAAGATCATGCCACTGCACTCCAGCCTGGGTAACAGAGCACGACCCTGTCTCTAAAATATGTATGTGTGTGTATATATATATATATATATATATATATATATATATCTTTAATAGATAACTTAACACTGATGATATAATGTTAAGTGAAAAACAGAGACAAGTTAACAGAAGAATATATGTTGTAATACAATTTTGTAAAAGAAAATAGTATATCAAATGTAATTGGTAGTTATCTAGGTTGAGACCATGGATAATTTTTATTTTCTTTTTGTTTCTCTGTATTTTTTGAGGTTACTAGGATGAATTTATGTTAATTATATAATTAGAAAATATATAAATACATATATATGTATGCATTTTTTTAAGGAACAATCAAATGTTATCACACATGGCAGTTGAGGCATTGGCATATGGTAAGAAGAGCATTATCCTCCAAGCACATTATGGGAAAATGGGATAGCCTAGAAATCTAAAGCCAAGAAGAAGCAAGGGTGCTTGTTTCTCTCTCTCTCTTTTTAAGTACTAGACTACAAAATTGGACACACTACATCATTGTTTCACATCCTCAAACATGGACAAAAGTTGCAAAGGAAAACTGCAAGTTCTACATTCTCAACCAAAAACAAACAAACAAACAAAAACAAAGTTGGTTAGAAAAATATCTCCCAGGAAATTATACTGATAAAAATAATTTGGAAAATAGTAAACTGTCTAGATTCAAATCATTCCTGTCACTACACAGCTCTAGAACAAGCAGGTTCTATACTCTGAAAATAAAAAAAAAAGATGTTTCTTTGCATAACCTAAAGAGACCAAGAAATACAAAAGGTCAATAAATACATGAAACAAGGTTTAACCTACATAAGGGTTATCAAAGAAATGCAAAGGAATATAGGTTTTTTTCCACCTAATACAGATTCAAAAGTACACATATTGCATAGTGTATCATAGCATAGAAAAGGTACACATAGTAGAAAGGGTTTAAGAAAAATACATGGCTGGCTGGAGTATAAGTCATTGGAGGACACATCAGCACCCTTAAGAATATTTGTGTCTTTGGAAGTCACATACTGTAAGTTAATATTCTCCTTCCTATTTTCCACATGTACTTATTGGCCCATAAAAGGCATTTCTGCCTTTTCCAAAGCATTGGGAAGAGACTCTTTTCCCTTTCGTCCACCTTTCCCACTCCTTTCCAAGGTAGCTGATAATTTGGTCTGATTGGTGAGATCAGGGGCTAAAAATGGGGCAGGTTAGGCTTAGCCTGTTGTCATTTCTTTCTCTGTGAATAATCCTGCCTTCAGGCTGGACACATTCTGAGTTGCTGGGTAGGCACAAATGGGCCGGGACCTAGACCTGCCTTTATAGGTATCTGTAGAGCCTGAAACTCTCTGACTCTACTACTGAAGCCAGCAAGGATGGGGCTGAAATTCTCAGCAGGTGGGTCTACTCTGTAGACCCAAACCTTCCCCCTAGTGAATTGTTTATGTCAAGATTTAGTTCTAGGAGAAAGGTGTTAAGTTTGATTTTGACCATTCTCCAATCCAGTATTCCAGCAATCCAGTAAGAAAGCAGATACATTTAACAGCCATCCATTTGACAACTTCATCTATTCTCTCAATTGTTTTGAAATCAGGAGTAAGAGGAGAGGTAGAGGGAAGGAGGGGAAAGAAAAGTTATTACCGATGTCCTCCTCCAAGCTCACAGCACACAAAGAGTTTGACACAAGGATATTGATCATAACAAAATTTAAAGGCACATAAAAATGAATATGATCTAAATATCCAGCAGCAGTGGGTAAGCTGATAACTATAGCATAGATATGTGATGTCATTCCATAAAGCAATTTAAAGTGATGTTTATGAGAACCTTTTGTAAAATGACATAAGCATAGTATTTTTAACACAGACAAGTTTAAGAAAAAAGAAAACACAAATGATCCACAATTTTCCACCTAGCCACACCCTGATTTATATTTAAATAAAGTCAATATGTACAAATCATTGTAGAAACAGCACAGAAATGTACAAAGCTTAAAAAGGAAAGCCCCTTTCCCACTGCTTCAAAGATATCTCTCGCCAACTAACCATTACTAATAAAAGCTACTTATAATTCCTTTTGGAAAAAATATTTTCCAAATATTTCAATATCTGTATCTATTTCCATGTTTAGAAAAAGTGTTTAGTCTCATAGGAAAGACACAAAGAAAACAAATAATTTTTATGTGCTATGTTTTGTTTAGAAAATTCATATACATAGAATGGAAGGAGTTACATGAGGTTATAGCTTTATAAGAGGTTTTCTTATTCTATAGAAGTTTTAAATTTTCTGTAAAATGTAAATGTTTTCTGCTATGAATTTTCTGCTCATAGCAAAACATTGTATGATCTGAAATATATATCACTAGATTTTAATTATGAAAGGAACACATTTTCATAAAAATTTAAATAATATAAACATATGTAAAGTACAAAGCGAGTCTTCCATCTCAGCCATCAAAGTCCCTAAAGATAATGATCATTAGCAATTTTGAATGCATTTAACCAAATATACACACACACATATATATACACATACACACACACACACAAGCACACATTTTATTTTATTTTATTTTTAATTTTTTTTATTTCATTATATTGTGGGGGTACAAATATTGTTAGGATTACATATATTGCCCCTGCCAACTCCCCCCCACCCCCCGTGGCAGTGCTCCAAGCATGTCAACCCCCTGGAGGTTCATGCCACACCCCTTATGTAAGTATACACTCTTCCCCTTCCCCCCACCTGCCCACCACCTGATAAAAGATTTTTTTTTTTTGACATTTTGGTTACATTATATTTCTTTGTCTCTCCCTAAAAAGGGTTAGAGGTATTCCCTTCCCCCCCACAATGTTCGTCATATCCGAAGGATCACACAGACATTTTAAATAGATACAGATATATTTAAAATTTTTTAAATTTTCAGGATAAAATAAATAAATGTACATAGACATAAATCTGCACCTGGAGAAGCCTTAGTTTCCTAATTTTTGATATATAATTGTAAAGAGAAATACTATCCTACCTATCTCACAATGAAGTTTGCAAGTCCAAAGGTCAAAGGTAATGATTGTTGTCCTTCATTTTCAAAACTATGTCAGTTTTAGAAAATGCAACACTAACTTTTCACTCTGCTTCTCACCACTCTCAGGCAATCCCCATGCTGCTTATGGGCACAGGACTGTCACCAGGCTGGCACAGTTCATTACTGCCCAGAATTCCTGATCTCAGTTAATCTTCTGGCATCAGCCTTTGCGTAACTGGAATCATACGCACATCTAGGCACATCATAGGCAATCCACTATCACCAGGCATTGAGTTATTTACAGAGGTCTAAAATGGGTTGGGGAAAAGAGGATCATCACCATCATTTTGAGAATGGCTTCTCAAAGACTGTAACTCTGCTATACACCCACAAGTTCCCTAGTGCCAAGGTCAGACATTGAGCCAACATGGAGATTCACTGGTTCTCAAGTTCCTTCAAGTTAAACAAATAATTAGTGCCTTACAAAATGATCCAGCTAGCAACAACCCCTCTCCCCTCAAAAAAGAGATTCATTTTATGTCACTAAGTTTTATTTAAAGATCATGCAATTGCATCCCAGCTGGCTTCATTGAAGTAACAACGTGGGCAATCAGTGACACCAACTGCAATGCTATCGTTTCTATAAAGAGTAATGAGTGGAGGGGGTAGGACGATACTAGAAGCTTATGTATAAACAAAAAAGATCATTTCAGCAAGAGAAATTGTCTTGGCAGATTCACAGTATCTTTCTGATTGGTACCCTATGAAATGCAAATGCCCCACATTTAATGGCATCAGAAGAAATATTCGGACATGGCATTCATAGCATTGTGCAATGAAAATGACATGGCATAATGATAACAATTGCTACACTAAGACAATGGAAAAGAATTTCATTGTCTTAAGATATTTCATAGAAATCAAAAAAACAGATCTATAAGTACTCCCAGGATAACCCTTTATAACTCTAGTACCACAAAATTGAACTTGCACCTTTCTAAGAAGCTGATAAATTATTTATCTGGCTGTGAATAAATGGACTTATATTGAAGTAGAAGTATAGGAGAGATATAATGTAGATCACTTGGCAGGATATCTAAATACAGGCAATGCTAAGTAGACATTAATTGAGTTGTAGGGTTATTGCCTTTGTAAAAATTGCTTCTTTTTATATCTTCATTTTATTTTTATTCAAACACACCTTTCCAGTAAAGTATACTCCCTTCCATTAACACTCCAATCTGCCATACCCCAGAACTTCATTTTGAACTCCTAAGTGCTTTTTCAAGCTCAGGGACATTAATATGAGTCCTAGACTGAATTAATTATTCCTTCCTTGGGGTGATTCTTACCATTGAACATTAAATCAGGCAAGGGTTTGTTAAACTGAAACAAACTGAGGCTCCCAAGTACTTCACTTTTCGCATGTATCATATCGTGCCTTGGACTATACCTTTTGCTTTTAAGTATTGATCTCCCTGCTGGGTCTCCCATGCCTAATACAGAACCTAGCATGCAATCAGTCCTCAAGGATTGTTTGCTGAATTGAAAAATGGCAACATCTGAAGCCAGAGATATGTTTCTCTAACTTTCTATTCTTGCATAGAGAAAGGAAGACAGAAAGGAGGGGAACCAGTTGGGAAGGGTTAGTTGGCATGATGCAAGTATCCCAGGCTTTGGAAAAAGTCTGACTTCCCTTTTCTCTTCTGCTGTACTCAACACAGAACCAGGCAAATAGATTGCTGTCCATGACCCAGATGGGAGCATGGAGCCCAATCCCTTCACCACAAAGTATTGCCCTGGTATTCTTCCCAATGCACACAGGTCTTAGTTTATAAGCTGG